>LPNX010263255.1:171981-214587 GCA_001517045.1 Pseudotsuga menziesii
CTACCTTTCACTTGCCTCTAGGGTGGTCTTTTGCAACTCTAAGTCTTCTATCTTCCCCAGCAGCTGTTCCTTCTCCACCCTTAGCTTTTGATACTCTTGCTGCAATCTCTCCAGACACTCTTGTGTAGTTTCCATAGACCTCCTTTCTGCTTGAAGAACCTGCAGTTCATCCTTAGAAGACCTCATCTCTTTTTGCATGTCCTCATATTTTCTCTTTAGCTTACTGCTTTCTTCTCTCTCCTTTCTTAATGTGTCTTTCAGTTGAGCAGAAGACTTCTTGGATTGCTCCAGCTCCGTCATGATTTTGTCTATGTTATCCTCTGAAGCATGGATCAATGCATCTCCTGCTCTAATGGTGAATCTAGGATCTCGGTCGGTCCCATATACAACGGTTGTATTTGTTATCATCTTCCTAGACAGACCTCCTGTTTCGACCTTCTTTTCAGTTCTCTTCACTATCCTCTTTCTTTCCTTGTCATAGACGACAATATTAAAATCAGGGATTTCTGCCCCTATCTTCTATTCGAAAGGGAACAGCTTAAGTGTGGGGACCATAGACTGTCCAGGTGTGCTGACAGCAGGTGCTTCTGGGTCCTGAACCTCAGGGTTCTCAACGTTCTGGGTCCGAATGCCAGCTATGTCAGAGGCTGACTGTTCTGTAGCTGTCTGAGTCAGCTTTATCCTCTCTGCTTCCTGTTTCTGTGGCTCCTCATCAAGCTTTATTTTCCTTTCTTCTTCTTCATTTCTTGCATCTTCTTCTGCCCTTTTGGCTGCCTCTTGGGCGGCTCTTCTTTTTTCTTCCTCTTCTCCCTGAAGCCACCCTACAGCCTCTTGGGCCAACCTTTGGGCTTCTTCATTTCTTTTCCTGGCTTCTTCATCAGCTTTCGCTTGTTCATCCTACCCTTTCCCACCTTTGGTGGTGATCTTCTTTTTGAACCTTCTCCTCAAGGCTGTTATGTTCAAAGCACTGCGGAAGACGGACTCTTCTCTGTCCCAATGGTGAGTGTATTCGAAATGGACGTTGTTCTCTTTGCATTGTTCAGCCACTTTGCTGTGGGAGTCATTTCTGTGGAAGGGCATTTCACCAAAATGAAACTTTTCCAATTCTTCCACAAACTCGTTTGCTTTCTTTACTCTGGTAAACTTATAACTCCCTAACTTGAAAGGCAAAGGGGGATAGGCAGCCTTCTTATGTTCAAATAAAAATCTTCCTATGCCATCCAGGAAGACTTGCCTAACTGCCTCTTTATGAATGATGTAGTCTGTGGCATATTTGGGTAATAGGGAGGGTGCTATAGAACCTCCAAACATTCTGAAGTAGAGGCCATCCTCAGTCAGATAATAATCTCCATATTCTTCAATTACCTTCAATGCCTCTTCTAACATGCAGTCACGTTCTTTCAAGAAAATGAGCATATACAATGGCATGACAAAATGTTCACAAACCTCCTGGTAGTGACTGTGGTACTTGTGAGCCCACAGTGGCTTGTATGCAGAGTAAACAGGCATCCTCTCCCTGTCCCAGATGCACCTTAGGCCGGGGAAAGATTGATTGCACAGTATACAATCAACGAGTATGTAACTCATGTAAAATTCTGACCTCTTTTAGGACACTCCTCCCAAAGCTGAGGCCATACAGGCTGAAAGACTATTTGACACTATGTTGGCCCAGTTGAAAATGGTCCCCTGGGTTGCAACATAAAAAATAATTTGCATCCACTCTAATTTGAAGCTCTTGCCATGAGCTGTTCCAAAAATCCTATTGAGCATTAAGGCAATGAACCTGTACGGGGCCCTTAAGTTCGCTGTGTCATATTCTCCCATCGGCCTGGTTCTGAAATTTTTTCTAGGCAACAGGATTCTTTTGAGGGTCTCAACAAGGTCCATTCTGATGTTTCTCAACCAATCATCAGACAAAAATATTTGTGCTTCTGGCAAGTGGTAGGCCAGGGCTACATATCCCGGGCTATAGGCAGCATAGCCTTGTTTGTCAACATTCTCCAGGATCATAGTGGTTACATCTGCCCGGGGTAGAATCCAACCGATCACTTCAGAGCATGGGAAAAGCTCTGGTCTTGTGGCAATCTTCATCAGTGAATATCTCTCTATATTGGTGTATATGCCTTCTTCCTCCAAGCCCATATTAGGCACCTCTCGGCGCGTAATCAACCTGTATATCTCTCCCCATTGGTACTCAGGCTCTACACCAGTTATACACTTGGTGTCCTCATAAATATACTCGGTTTTAGTGACAACTTCCACGTCGGGGTCTTCTTCGACCACAGGGGCCTTCTTCTTTTGTCACTTTGACATTTTGAGTTCTGAATCTTCCTGTCATACATGGAATTATAATCGTTAGGCCATTTTTGGATAAGTTGCAAACATTGAGACAACAATGTGCAGTGTTTTACCTCATCTGTGTTTAACATGACGGAAATTAGTTAAATGAAGCAAATATGAGCACGCATATAAACTGAAATGGCTTAACTAACAGAACTCTGGTGAGAAATGAAATCTACATTAAAATGAAGAAACTTCGGGCTCTCCGTGGGCACCATAACCATCGTGCTGCGTTGGATAACAGGGGAACTTATGCGAGTTTTCAGCGGTGTGTTTTTAGAAGAAAAAAAAACTGTCTATGCAATCTATGGTCAATATAACTCTGTGCGGTGGTATATAACCCCCAATCGGCTCGGGTTCGAAACCGACCACGAACCAGGTCGCTTGAAACGGCACGGCTTTGGTTTGAAGGATACGGGAAACACGAAAAAAGGGGGGGCAACTAGTCTAACATTACAGGGAGGCCATGAATGACCCTTCCCAAACAGCCTATCATCACACGAGGCAGACTGGTGCAGGCAGCGTAATGGCCGTCTGCACCAATCTCCCCAACCATTAAGCGCAGGGTCGAAATACATAACGGCTGCGGAGGGAAACTACCCTGTGGGCCAAAAACGCCCCCACTGACAATTACGATACAAGCCCCCAACTATATATGCATGTAAATAATGGGGTCAAGGGAAAACGGCCGTGGAAAAACCTAACCGTGAACCAAAATCAAAATGCTCAATAGAACGGAATGGGTAAGGTGAACAAGATCCTACCTGGCAGTGCTGCGTGACCAGTGGGAAGAGGACTGTCAAGCTTCCACGGTTGAGCCACCTGGGAACGTGGGTACGCCAACAGTGGGGGTCCTTGCGAGCTTGAGTGAACGACAGTGCATGATAGTCGGAAATAACAATAGAATAATCCACATGCCCGACCCCATATATATATGGTCAACCATGAGCGGCGGGAGAAATATCGGACAGCGAAAACCTAAGGATCGGAGGTCGCAAGAATAATTCTTTCTGCAACGGCGGAGTCATAAAGGACAAACAGTCCACAATATGCAAGGTCTACATCGGAGGAGAAATAAACTAAATGACCGGAAGGATAGTGTTTTCGGCAACCGCAATGGCGGAAACCCAAGACTTAAAGAGCGGCGAAAACAACAATGCGGGGTCTGAAAAGTCAAAGCGATGATCGGGAGACTTCATAGTCTCCCGTCCGCAACGGCGGAGAATGAAATAACAAGACGTTCCGACACGAAACCAAAAATCAGTCGATTGAGACAAATGCATCGGAGAAGAATAACGAAGCTAAAGCTAATTACTTCTCCACAACGACGGGAGAACAGGAAAATAAACCTCCGACTCAAACACTTGAAAACGCATTCAAAGGCAATGATAAATTTAAATAAGTGGTGGATTAATTCAAGCATTAGAAAAAGTCTTTCTGGAGAATCATTAGATCAAATCAAAGAAGAAAATCAAACCGATATAAGCAAAAGGAGGGTCCCGAAATTTTTTGAATTTTGGGAACATGTTGCAGCTGCAACAGCTTATCAGGTGTGAAACCCTATTCTATTACGTCAGTTCATGGAAGTTAGTTTATCGGAAAGAAATTTTGAATTTATTATATTCAATCACATTCCAAGAAATCAAAATTCATTGACTGATGCATATGCTAATTACATTTTAGATTGGCATCTAACACACATTTCATAAAAATATACAGCATGCACATAAAAAACATTTGTAAATAAACTGACAACAATATATATATATGTGAGTATCTTTCTATAGATAGGTCAAGTCTGATCCTCAGATCCAGTCATAACTGTATACTATACAAAAAATATACAAAATGTGGATCGCAGTCCATCAAAATGTCCTAGATCTAAGCAGGACCACCCTGGTCACTTGGACCACCTTGGTCCCCATGGTCTCTCTGTACTCTGGCTTCCTCAGCCTCTTTGAATTTGGCAGCCTCCACAGCATCTATGTACACAAGAACTGCTCTGGCCAATCGCCTCAAAAGGCGTAACCAGACAGGTAGAACTCCAACCACAAACTCCTGCATGACGGCCAGGATATGCTCTATCCGTAAAGTGGGAACTCTCTGGGTAAGCCTGGCCAGCTTCCCCTCCAGAACCATTAATAAGCCTCAGGTCTTCACCTACGACAGGATGAACAAACATACGTGGATGCCCCTCAGGGCGGACCGGTCCAATATCTACATTTTGACATGTTTATAGGATTAGGACTTTTATACATATGTATATATCTATCATTTTAAAATTCATAAAAAATTTTAAAAATTTTGAAAATTAAAAAATTACCTAGCTCTCCCCATGCTCCTCCTAGAGGGAGGACAAGGTCTGGATCACCTCGAAAATCCATTCTGGCATATAGAAACTGCTCTAGCGCCGGTAGCTGCCGCTCCCACCAGAAGTATAATTCATCATCATACACAATCTGCACTGAGCCTCCTCCTCCTTGACGGAGGAAGATGTCTCCCCATCTACTCAGCCTAGGCTAAGGTGGAGATTAGACTGGTAGGGGTATGGCAGAGCTCAACCCTGGTACTCTCTTGAAGAAGAAGGCAACCAATATGCTAGAATACCTAAAGTTCTTTCGCCTTCCTCTCTTGCAATCAAAGAGTTGTTTTCTCATAATTGGGACAACTCCTGAACACCAATCATACAGGGCACCCTGCGTACAATCCACCGCCAACATCATTTGGTTCCATGTAGCTAGATGTAATGAAGAGGATCCCGCAATCCTCACTATGGTGCTCGTCAGTACCTGTAGTGTAAAATCACAGATATGTGCAATAGGGACGCAGCTCCCTTTCTGCTGGGTACCAGGTGTGCAGTACACATCAATGTAGTTCTAGACACTTAAAGGATCACCGCCCCTGCCGGTGCCCTCTAAGTTGACCAGTGCTCCTCGTCATGACAGGCTGGCAATAAAATATATGTCCTCAGAAGTAATTTCCAAAGTTTCACCCTATAGGTCAAACATCCCTAAATCATGGTCCCAATAGTTTATCATGAACTCTAGTAAACGGACATTGGCCCGCATTGGTGATGTGCAAAAGAATTTTAATAACCCACTCGTTCATAAAGCATGTACGATGGGCACACTTTGGAGCGCTTCCTGGTCCATATTCTCATGCTCTCGTTCCCTCCATTCCAACACCATCTTCACACCTAGCAAAACAACCATTATGGGTCATTAATATCATATAAAATTTCAAAAATTTTGCCCCAATCTAGCTTTTTATCCTTCACGTAGTACACGCGACTGTCTAGTTAGACATGTCGCGTACTGTACGCGACTGTCTAGTTAGACATGTCGCGTACTGTACGCGACTGTCTCTAAAGACAACCCGCGTACTGTACGCGTGTACGCGAGTTTCAACATAGTGAACCCGCGTACACAGCGTGAGATGCTTTAGGATGCTTAAAAATATGAAATTGGGACTCAAATTTGAAAATTGTTAGGATCAAATTGAAGAGCTCGGGGTGTAGGCTTACCTGCAACTTGCGGAATCGGATTTCGTCCACCGGATTGTCCACACCGATCGAATGAAGGTAGAGGTAAAAACTTGCTTCTTATGGCTAAAAATAAAAATGGTGAGTTTTGTTTTAATTTTTGAACTATTTATAGAAATTATATTTCTAAAAGTGGGTTTTTTCCTATAGTTCGAAATGTATTCAACTAATACCATATCTCTTTTTTCCTTGTAACAAGTTTTTCATCATTACAAAGTGTTTTTTGCTCCTATAGGGTGGTTTTTGACATTTCGAATGCATTTTTGCATCTATACTTAATCCACGTTAAACTTAGCAATTAACATTTTTTCTATGGACTATGGTATTTTAAATCATTAGTTCCCTATCTTTACCATTGTTCTTCCATAGATAGGACCTTCTTTTCATGAGTATCCTCATTTGAAACCTATGTTGTCCTTTGATACTCATGCTGCAATTGTTTCAGGTACAGGGGTATCCTCTTAGCTATTTTAACGCCAAATAGAGCTTCTTTTTTAGTCTCTTTTTACAAGCCATCGCTTTATAGGACTCGCCGCCCTTATGGAGTTTCTTTAGGCCCAGGTCTGACTCCTTAAAAACAGACTTGACTGCCGAGTTAACTTGTCTGCTCAAGCTCGTTAAGAATATGTGAATGGGCATCCGCATTGGTGGTAGGTTATCTCTTTCTCGGACCATGCGGAATAATATAAGAAAGGATTCATCTCTTTTCTATTTGAATTGAGAAGAGTATTCTCAGGCATAGGTTTATCACTTTTCCGAACGTGAGGGACTAAATTTACGGAAAAGGAACTCCCGGTATGAGCTTAGTTTTCTCTTTTTCGTGCTCTAGACCTAAACATGAAAAATATTTCGAGTGTACTTTGTGTCTTTGTCATGCTCGTTAAACACTGAAGAACAAAGCAACGAGTTTATTGTTGTAAGCCCCATTTCTCGTACTCAAATGGATCTTCCCGAGTGATCTTGCTTTCCTTCACACTCTTAAAACTCAAGCTATTTATGTTGTTCTGGAAGGAGCGTTGGGTAGGTGGTAATTTAACCTTTTTCGGACCTCCCTAACTAAGTACAAAAAAGGTTCACCTTTTCTTCTTTGGAAGTTAAGACAGTTCTTATGTGGTATGTTTTATACTTTTCCGGCCTCAGGAGACTAAATTGGACGAAAAAGGACCCCCCTGGAGTCTTCTTTGGAGTTTTCAAACTCTCTAAATATGAAAACACCAGCTGAGCATGTACTAGTTCGGGCTCATTAAATCCATGAATCAGTGACACTATCAAGCATTATTTTTTCTTCTCTTCAAGCTTGTTAAAAAATGAAGAGAGATCCGAGTTGACTTTCCTGGACTCGTTAAAATTTAACAGGGAAGGTAAGGAAGAAGTTTTCTCTTGTTTTCAGTAAGTGGCAGCATGTCATCCTTGAACATAGCACTCTCTGTTTTTTTAGATACCCATGTCTCAGTGTTCACTTTTAGTCCAGCTAATACTTCAAGTTTATTACTCCTCCTCTTGTCCGTTATACCTGGGGAATCTGATCATGTCTCCTACATGATAGATAAGTCTAGTTGTTCTATCTATAAAGTTAAAAGATGCTTTGGGTCATCTCTGTGTCGTGCTCACTGTTCAAGGACTTCACTCAATGTCTAATTTCTATCCTGATCCGATCATTGTTATATCTATTATCTCTTGTGTCTCCCTTCCTTTACCCAATTCCTAGTCACTCTTGTGATCCGTTGGAGTATCTATTGCCTTCCTTATCACAGTATGGTTTTGCTTCAGTACTTCTTGACGACGAAGACATAGAGTTTTGATGATCATACCTCAGGATTCACTTCCATCATTGGTGAAATCATTTGCTTCAGTTATCGATTATCACCTATTGATTGACAAACTGTTGAATCTGTTCCATGTTTGACTTCAGCCTACATTTATGCACATGGCTTGGATTGTACTAGTTCTTTGGGATTGCTTATGAAGACCTTAGTTCCTCATCTATGGACTAAGTTACACAAGATTATGTTCCATTTATATACACGGCTTCCAGATCTTTGAAGACTCATCATTATTGTATATTGTGGCTTCGATCCACCTTTGTAATATACGTGGTCTTGTACCCGTATCATATGATGTACTCAAATATTGTAAAGGAGCTAGTGTTCCAGTATATTGAACATAGCATCCTCAGATATGACTTTGTATATGACATTATTATTTTGTTTCAGGTACTACCTCTGCTCCATTGGATTTCTGAGTTCTCCAAAGATAAAGATTATAATGTATTTCAGCCATCGCTTCCCTCTGGCCTCACACATTAGGGGGCATCTGTTATCAACCCAAATGGCACTTCTCCATCCGAGTGCCAACATTTCCTATGTTAGCGCACAAAAGGACATTTATGGATTGAAGGTTGCCTAAAACACTATAGATGGGCATGTTATGAACTACATTCACTATCCATCCAGCTTGCCATTTTTACCTTTTAATATGTCAATTGTTTTACGCGACTTTGCCTATAAGTAACCCACGTACATACGCGAGTTTTCTTATAGCATGTCGTGTACTGTACATGAGTATTTGTCATGGCAAACCGCATACAGATCTGTACGCGGCTTTCCCTTATAGCAACTCACGTGTCATACGTGGGTTGCCAATATCAATATTCACGTACGCCTTTGCTTGACATTAAAAATAATAAATCACGATTATTTGAGATTTTTTAAGCCCTAAACAATAACTATCTTAACTGTCTCAACCTCGTCAACCTTCGAAAATGCCTTATTTCACTAAGTATAAATAAAGGCCTTGGGGAGGGCATTAATCAATCATACTTGGAGAGCAAAGTTATGTTGGTGGTATCTATTCAGAAGTATTTGGAGAAGCAGAACTCAGAATCCTTTGGTTGCAGAGGAGTCCTTGTTTCAGGAGTTGGGTTGTAACCTTAACTCATTCACTATTGTCAATAAAGAGAATCCTTATTCCAAATGTGTGTTGAATATCTTTCATGTATCATGGTTGGATGAATATTTATGATTAAGCTCTCTATATACTGTTTATCTAACTTGTCCTATATACATGTATAAGCTTGCATTTGGAGGATTTGCTCTTTACAGGTGAAGGAGAAACGTCCCTAAAAGCTTTGGAGGAGAAGCAGAGCGGGAGAAGACAAAGCTTAGATCAACTGTCGTGAATCAGGTGAGTCCATCCTATCTTCTTGTTTCCTTTCTGTACTTTAAAATTGATTGCTTGCAAGTTTTAAGAGTACATTGGTAACCCTAGACCTTCGGTTATAAGGTGTTTATTCCTGAACAACACACCCCAGCAACAAAACCCACAGGGAAGGGGTGGTGCAAACTTCAGAGGTCAAGGTGGAGGAGGATTTGGAAGAGGAAGAGGTCAGGTTACCTGCTATAACCTTGGACATCTGGGTCACTATGCCATAGATTGCCAGGAGCCTGCAAAGACATGTTCATATTGTAAAGGACAGGACCATAATGTAGAGCAGTGTCTGTAGTTGATTGCAAAGTTTCAAGCTAGGACCATTACAAGTCCTAACCCTGTGCAAAATATGAACCCGAACCCAAATCCTAACTTGAACGTCCAGATGATTGCCTGCTAAGCCAAGAGAGCCAAGTGTTGCTATCATAACACAAGGAGGTGTTACGACTGGAGCTGATCAGGATGTACCGCAAGAACAATTGTAAGCACAGGTATGACCCACAGTGCATAATAAAGCACCATTCGACATCCAAAAACAGAAGCAAGTATTCTTGGATGTGCGACCAAAGTTTCCAGACCGAGAACAACCATCTTCCTTAGCTGAAGTAAGGGAGACGCCTGAACACTTCCAACAGCTATTCCAGAAGCAAATCCTGAAAAAGGTTAGTAAGCTCATGTTGTTTATGTCAAGTTGTTTAGTGCTAATTCAAGATAAAGATGCTATCACAGAACTACAAGCACTGATAGAAGAAACCCCAAAAGAGTCGCCACCTGAAAAGAGAGTTAACCAAGTTAAAAAGAAGTTTAAAACTGGGCGCGAGTTAAGAATGACTACGCAAATAGGCGACTACGACATGGAATACATAATTTTAGACCTGGACTCGGACGTCAATATTTTGATGTGACAAACTTGGGAATGTATGGGCAAGTCACGCTTGGACTGGTCTCTTGTCTAGTTGTGACTTGTAAATCAGGCAAAGGTCCTACCAATTGGTAGGTTGAGCCAAGTCCCTATCGACATTGAAGGCTTGCGCACATTTGCAGTCTTTGAAGTCATTAACATTGTCGATGACACAAACCCATATCTCGTGCTGTTAGGGATAGATTGGGCCATAGAAAACCAGACTATTATCAATTTCAAGAAGAGGATTCTCTCATTCGAGGATGATGACATGAGGGTAGTGTCGCCCATTAATCCGTTGGAGGGAGAGAGATACATCGATTCTATTTACGATGAGGGACAGGGTGACTATCTTGACCAGATTTACAATGTCACTACCCTACAAGAAGATTATATCAATCCGACAGCAGATGGAAACCTGAGTTGGAAGAGTGTTAGTTCATGCACATTCGACTCGGGAGATGCGCCAAAGTTACAAGGTCTGTGTGACGGGTGGAGAATGAGTTAAGAGAGCTACCCACCTATGAAGGTTTTCCTAACCTAGCGACCTTCCTACATGAGTTTGAAGGACTCGTTACAGCGTTGCAACGCTTGTATGCACTAGACCATGTGCTAAAAGCTACGCCTGCCAAATGGTGGGGTACACACAAGCAGTCCATATCAAAATGGCCACAATGCAGAAGATTGATGGAAGCCAGATTTGGTGAAGAGGTCACCATTATGAGTCATAAGTATATAGGATTGTCGAACCCTGTTGACAACATAAATCAGTGTCGCACCGCATTTGCAGAATATCCACGACAGGAATGGGTCCATCATTTCATTCATACATTGGAAATGACACCCCGAAGCTCGTATACATGTATGGAGTTGCGACAAGGAACTCAGGATTGGGATGAGGTAGCTAAATAGTTCGCGCACACATTTGAATTTGTTGATGAGCAACCTACAATTGATGTTGCACTTCAAACACTAAAGGAAAAGATATTTGCTGAAATCCCTATCAAAGACGCAAATTCCCACCAATTCAGCATGACCATCCAGTAATGGATGGCCTGTTACAATCTAGTTGGAGACCTAAATGATGATTCGACTAACATAAACATACCAAGTTCATAGGGTACACACGTAGTTTAGGTAAGTGGCATTTTAAGTGACCATTTCCTCAAGCCGCTAAAAATCAAGAAAGTAAACATTAGGTCTCCAAAGAACCCAAAGTTTGCCAATATAGGAGATTATTGGGATGAAGAGACAATCAAGAAAATTACAGACTTGTTGCATGAGTATCAGGATTTGTTCCCTGCCAATTTCTCACAGATGAAGCAAATAGTTGGCGACCTCAGAGAAATGAAAATAACCCTGAGACCAGATGCTAAACCCATTAAGCAGTGACCTTATAGGTTGAACCCAAGATATAAATAAAAGGTAAAAGCTGAATTGGATCACATGCACGATGCAGGAATCATTGAACCTATTGAGGATTCAGAGTGGATCAACCCCATAGTGATCTAGGATAAGAAAACCATAGCCAAATTCAGGATCTGCGTCGACCTAAGGAAGTTGAACGATGCATGCCTACACGATCCATTCCCATCACCATTTACAGACGAAGTATTGGAAAGTGTCGAAGGACGAGAGATGTATTCATTCATCGATGGCTTCTCTGGCTATCATCAAGTCAAGATTGCGTAGGAGGATTTCCATAAACAACCTTCGTCATAGAATGGGGATGTTACCAGTATACGGTGATTCCCTTTGGACTCAAGAATGCACATGCTATTTTTTCTAGAATATTAGTTTCTACTTTTAAAGATTTCATCCACAAATTTCTTGAGGTCTACTTTGATGATTGGACTGTGTTTTGTCTAGTAAGAGACCATATTGAGAGTTTGTGCATGATGTTGGGCCATTGTCACCGGTATTAGATTGCGCTTAATTCAAAGAAATATATTTTCTGTGCACCGTTTGGTATGTTGTTGGGTCATGTGGTATGTCACGATGGAATTTTGGTTGACCCAGCAAAAGTTACGATTATCCTTGACTTACCACCACCCACATCAGTCACGCAACTCAAATCAGTGCTAGAACACACATGCTACTAAGGGAAGTTCATCAGAGGGTATGCAGAGACCACTGCACCTATGGAAAATCTGCTGAAGAAAGATGCAAAGTTTCAGTGGACTAAGCCTTTCCAGGAAAGCTTGGATAAGTTAAAGAACAAGATGGCCATTGCACCAATACTTGTGTTTTTGGACTAGAAGAAGGAGTTCCATGTTCATGTCCACGCCTCGTCTATCATGCTCAACATAGTCTTGACGCAACTAGGAGAGGGTGTGCTTAACCATCTCATTTATTTTTCTAGTATAAAACTATCAACGACAGAGAAAAAATACACCACGACAGAGAGAGAACGCCTCACTATGGTCTATGTGCTGCAAATGTTTTGACACTACTTGTTGGGTGGACATTTCAAAATGTACACTGATCATTCGGCTTTAAAGTACCTGGTCAAAAAGCCAGTGTTGGGAGGGGAATCTATCGATGGCTCCTCCTGCTTCAAAAATTTGACTTTGAGGTCATAGTGTAACCTGGCCGATTGAACATCAAGCTAGACCACCTATCATGAATAGAAAGTGGTGAAGAACCAACCAGTCTGAAGGATAACTTGTCTGATGCGCAACTATTTGCGATCCACATGATGGATGATTAGAATTCAAAGTTTAACGCTATCATCCATCTCCTCAGCACAGGTTATGCACCTGAAGGATTATCCACTAACTAGAAGAAGCATTTGGTTGTTAGAGTTGCTGATTATACATTGATTACGGCACATCTGTACAAACTAGGCGCAGATGAGATAGTCTCTCGATGTGTTTTCGACTATGAGCAACCTTGGGTAATGAGTGAAGCACATGTCGGTGTCACAGGAGGACACTATGCTGGAATGAAAAGTGTGCATAAGATATTACAAGTAGGACTATGGTGGCCAACCATACATATGGATACTAAGAGTTTCTGTCAGCACTGTGATATCTGCCAGAGAACAGGAAAACCATCGCATCGCGATGAGATGTCGCTTCCGCCGCAGATAACACTGCAAGCATTCGACAAGTGGGTCGTTGATTTTGTTGGACCGAACAGTCCACCATGCAAGAGAACTGGAGTGCCCTAGATTATCACTGTGACAGACTACTTAACCAGATGGGCAGAAGCTGTGCCTGTTAAAGATTGCACCACTGCGATTGCGGTGAAGTTTTTATTTGAAAATGTGGTAACCATATTTGGATGTCCAAAAATTCTACTCAGCAACCAAGGTACACAGTTTGTTAACAAAATGATTGTTGAGCTTACTACAGAGTTTTAGATCAAACATAAGAAGACGACACCATATCATCCTCAAGCAAATGGAACGGTTGAAGCCTTCTACAAGATTTTGGAGAATGAATTAACTAAGGTATGCAACATGCGCCGAGATGACTAGGATCAGAAAGTATCAATTATGTTATGGGCATATCGAACCACTTGCAAACGATTGATAGTGTACACCCCATTTAGACTGGTATATGGCCAGGAAGTTCTTGTGCCAATGGAGTACATCGTTTCGAGCATACGGATTGTTGCGCTAACGGAGATGACCGATAGAGATGTTGTCTAGCAAAGGTTGTCGCACCTTGTTCAGATGGAAGAGGAACTCTTTGTCATAGGATTCCATCAGAATGTCAAGAAGCAGAGACAAAAAGAATGGCATGATCACCATATCTAGGTTAAGCCATTCAAAGTCAGAGGACTTGTGTTTTTGTATGAAATCAAAATTTTCAAACATCCAAGAAATCTAAAAACGCATTGGCTAGGGCCATATACGATCAGGCACATCACTGACGCGGGTGCAGTGAAACTACATAAACTGGACAGAACATACATCGCGAGTATGGTGAATGGTAGTCACCTAAAACCATATTATGATGGTCATGAAATTCCTTGCTAAGGTTGCGACGCACAGTAAAAGAGAGACACAGAGAGAGAGAGAGAAGAAGAAGAAAAGAACGCAAGGAAACTGTTATGTCGCATGTCTACGACAGAACCAGGAAAAATGCAGGAAAGAGCAGGAATGACAGGATGGACGACATTAAAGTGTGAATATCCAACAAATATTGAGGCGGTTAGGACAGCTAATCATCATCAATTCAATGAGATACGAGGAGAATGATAGCATGCCTTTTGGTCTCATCAATCTTCCTTGTCATAACTACCATAACTGCCTTGATAGGTACAACTCAAAACTTGAGTAATCGAATTGATAAGGGACACGTCAGCCAAGAAAGCCATGTGATCGACAAGACCTCGACCTCCCATTGCATGACGATCACAGGATGCATAAGTTCCTATAAAGCATAGCTTCATTGACAAGATTCAGTTTACTTCCACCCAGTGAACACGAGAGAACCAGAGCCGAAGCTTGTAACAAAAAATGAGCCAAAACCCATGATTATAGAGATTTCTAGTGCTAGTGATTTATTTGACGTAATTGTCGCCTCATCCTTCCCAATTGAGAAATATATTGAATCACCTGAGGCCCAGCAGCAACCAAAACTCAAATCAATGGCACGACCAAGAAGATAACCTGTCCTTGTGGTCGGTTCGACCCCTGTTCTACCCCCTGGTTCAGCCTTTGCGTCGAACCTTGTTCGAAATCCACCAGTTCCAGGGCCGCAACCAATCGTGCCTCTAAGGAAGGCTAGAGAAAGAGAGACTAGAGAGTCATCCATGCCGCAACTATCGAAAAAATGCAAGGCTAAGGCCACTACAGATGCCCCTGAGGAGGATTCGATGGAGGAGGATGCCCCAAAATCACCACCTTGAGAAGCTGACACCACCAAGGAAGAGGAAAACTTCCCCCAGTATGTTCGGCCCAGCATAGCTGACGCGAAGAGAGTGATGCTCCCGAAGAGAGCGTGCACAACCTTGGCAACACCCTACATCCCTGATGGCGTACCCTTGTTGTTGGACATAATGCCAAAGATCTCCAAGCTGCAGTTTGAGGATTGCGATATCTACCAACATGTGGGATTAGAAAGGAAAAACTATATGGTTACATTTCAAGCTGGGCCGACTGATCCCCAGCTCTTAGTACTAATACAATGGGCCAGCGATGTCGATAATACAGGCTTGTTGAATCTATTGTTCATGTCGCACTTTGGGCATAGCAGCCAAGTGACCATCTATGTGAAGCATATTCTTGTCTGCTTTCACAAACGATGTCTATGGCTTGACCGACCCTACCCTATCGATGTCGAGCTCATCTCGTCGAGAACGGGTTTGTCAAAGATATGAGGAGACCCTTCGCCATATTTGCGCCAGAACATAAACACAACCAAGATAAAGTAGAATTATAACCTGTAGCGTGCAGGAAGGGGATTCCTCATTGGCCCCATAAAGTATAATATGGTAAGGTTTGCAGCCAAAATCTTATCTTGCAAATTGTTGCATCTTAAGAACCCGTGTCAACCCCCCTCTTTATTTTGTTAGTATATTTTGTCAAACGCATATGCTTTGTAAGTCGTCCCATTAGTATGTTGTATTATCCCACATTCATGGGGAGTAAGTAATAGTTGTTCAGTTGTCCAATTAATATGTTGCATTATCCCACATTCATGGGGAGTAATAGTTGTTTATATTAGACTTAGTATATAAGTATGTGTTGAGGCTAATGAAAGCATCGAAGAGTTATTTTGTATTGAGCTTACTCAAAGGAGGTTGCCCCCTCGAAGTGGCCTACGATTAATAAAATCTCTTCTGTGATCCATTATCTATGTTATATCATGCATTCTCATTGTTTATTGTAAGAGGTTCTCCACATCTGGTATCAGAACACTTTCTTGGGCTAGTTGGGTGGAATTTCTGGAATTTTTTTTCTTATGCATTGCTTCCTAGCGTTGTAATCCTTACAGTTGTTCTTCTTCTTGCAACGGTATTATTCATTCGGATCAGGGAATAAACCATATCCGCTTAACTGTGGGAAGTACTTAGGCATAGCTCTCAAAATCATTGTGAGGAGTACCACAAGAACCCCAAAGTAACTGGCCATTAAGAGGACCTGCCAAGTGAAAAAGGGCAATAACCCCCACCGGATTGACTAGATTCCTGTCCGTGAGGAAAACCAAAGAGTTGTCGTTTGTGGCCAAGTGGTTAGTAGTTTTACCTGTGTCGTGGAGTGAGGGGTACTGCCCCAATATTCAAGCCATCAGATAGCCTTGGTGGCCGAGTGACTCTCATGAACCTTTAGGAATCCAAATATACCTAGGGACCATATCTATTTACAGTTGATAACGCGCAGAATTCTAGAACCATCACAGATCATTTCCTCCATTTCAAGTTGATAAAGCACAACTTTCTAGCACCGCCACATATCATTTTTTCAAAAAAGGTATAAATTTCTATTTTTTAGCCATATCTTCTTTGATTTAGCTCTGTTTCCCTTGAAACATCACTTTAACCCCCTTTAATACCATTCTGCATATTCTTTCCTTGAGGACCCTATCCCCAATTCCACTTCCTGAAGCCCGAAATTCCACATTTGTCTATTTTTAGGGTTTGTCATAACTTCTCTGATTCTCACCTAATCGCCTTCAAGTTTTTCCAAGGTGTTCGTTTTCCATTTCTGCTTCATTGTCCCTCTCTGACAAATTTTCCAATTCTTTCTTCCCACCTCTAAAATTCACAGTTTCTACTTCTTGTCCCTAAGAAAGTGTCCAAAACCCCGTAAAACCCCAATTACCCCCCCAAATTTTTCCCAAATCAAAAATTTTCTTTTCTAAAACCCTTCCGTTTTTGTTTTTCTACCCTTTACCTAAAAAAAAATTGCTTATGGTTGTCACCCGCGCCGGAGCAAATAAACAAATGGAAGAAGAACTTATTGCCATCAAGTCCAAACTAGAGGATCTAGATCAAAAATTTCTCGGCCTCCATCTTCAACATTCACCCATGAACAATCGTCGCTAGCTAGAGTCTTCTGTAGACACTGGGTTCTCTTCCTCTAACAACTTATACAGGGCCAAAGCTAGATTTTCCTCGCTTAAATGGTGATGATCCGGCTGGATGGATTTACAAGGTAGAACAATATTTCAGTCTGCATAACACTTTTCATGTCAATAAATTCCCACTTGCATCCTTTCATTTGGAACATGAATCCCTTCAATGGTTTAGTTGGTACATCAAGGCTCATGCAGAGCCAAACTGGACAGATTTTTGCCAACTCATTTTGCAACGATTTGGCCCTACTTCTTTTGATGACTTCACAGGAGCACTCACCAAACTTCGCCAAACTGGCATTGTGCAAGAGTATCAGACCGAATTTGAGAAACTAGCCAATCACACCAAGAGATTGCTTGATGCATTCTACCTGAGTTGTTTTATCAGTGGCCTGAAGGATGCAATATGATCTGAGGTTAAAATGTTATTCCCCAAAACAATTATGGAAGCCCTATGGTTGGATAAGCTAGCAGAGGACAAGATTAGGGCTCAACAACGCTCCAAATCCACTCTTGTTGCATTCAGAACTATGGTTCCCCAAAGAACCCAAATTCCTCCAGCTCCTAGAACCACTCCTATAAAGCATTTGTATGAAGCAGAGATGCGGGAACATTAGCAAAAAAGGGATTTTTTATAATTGTGATGAGAAATTCACCCAGGGACATAAATGTGTTGAGCAAAAGCTCTATCTCTTGGATGTGGATTCTCTACCCGCACCTAATTTTTTTTATGATGCTCAAGATCCAGTAGATGCTGACGGTGACATTCAACAACTGCCTGCTCTAGATGACCAACCAAAGATATATCTCCATTCCTTAGCCGGATTCACCACCCCACAAACCATACGAGTCAGAGGGTTCTTCAAAAAACTCCCTCTTACAATACTCATTGATTCTGGTAGCACTCACAACTTCATTGATCCGCAGATCGCCAAACAGGCTTATTGTTTTGTCCATCCTTGCTCCAGCTTTGAAGTCATGATTGCAAATGAGGGCACCTTACCTTGCAAAGGGAAGCGTCGTAATGTGCGCATCTCTATGGGGGATTATAACTTGTGCTCTGACATGTTTTTCTTTCCCTTAGGAGGATGTGACGTGGTTTTGGGCGCTCAATGGTTACACACACTTGGACCCATTTTATGGGATTTTGCTAAACTTTGGATGCAGTTTTCAATCAATGGTAACAAACACACATTGAGGGGATTACAACTAGGTTCTCTCAACGTCATCGGTTCGCATCGAATGGAAAATATTCTTTAGAAGACTTCACATGGTGTCATCGCTCAGCTCCATTTCATTCAGATGCAACCTTCAGCGGGCTCAACTACTCGATTGGATCTACAACAAATTTTGGATCGATATGCATGTGTGTTTGCTGAGCCAGTGGGATTGCCACCTTCCTGACCAGAGGACCATCGTATTCCACTCCTTACTGGAAGCGTGCCTCCCAAAATCAGGCCCCATCGCTACCTATTTCACCACAAGACAAAAATTGAGATGCTTGTTTGCAACTTACTGAAGCAAGGTGTTATTCGCTCTAGCACTAGTTCCTTCTCTTCCCCGGTCCTTCTATTCCAGAAAAAAAGATGGGTCATGGCGCCTTTGCATCGATTTTCAAGCACTTAATCATATCACAATCAAGGATAAGTTTTCAATTCCTGTTGTTGATGAGCTTCTGGATGAGCTCCATGATGCTCATTTTTTCTCCAAGTTGGATCTCCGTTCTGGGTATCACCAAATTCAAGTTCATGCAGATGATATCCCTAAAACAACTTTCCACACACATGATGGCCATTATCAATTTCTGGTCATGCCATTTGGCCTCACAAATGCTCCTTCCACATTCCAGGCATTGATGAATAAAATATTTCGGCCCTACTTGCGAAACTTCATTCTGGTCTTCTTTGCTCATATGCTCATTTATAGTAAAACCTGGGTTGAGCATCTCCAACATCTGGATCTTGTACTGCAACTTTTCTATGATCATCATCTCTGTGCCAAACAATATAAATGTGTTTTTGGGTAGAAGGAAGTAGAGTATCTCAGGCATAGTGTTTCATCACAAGGGGTTCGTGTCGATCCTGCCAAAATAGATGCCATGAAAAATTGGTCGCATCCTCAGATCTTGAAGAGCCTTTGTGGGTTTTTAGGACTTACTGGATACTACCGCAAGTTTGTCAAGTATTATGGGAAGATTGTAGCTCCATTAAAATCTCTACTAAAAAAGGATGCTTTTGCATGGACACCTGCTATTGAGTGTGCATTTGAGAAACTGAAACAAGCTGTGTACAACACTTGTTCTAGCTATGCCTGGTTTTTCCAAGCCCTTCAATATTGAGAGTGATGCTTCCAACAATGGACTTGGTGTTGTCCTCCTCCAAGACGAACATCCCATTGCGTTCACCAGCAAATCCTTTTTTGGTAAGAATTTAGCCGCCTCTACATATGAGAAGGAAATGATGGATATTTTGCATGGTGTACAGAAGTGGCGTACATACCTTTTAGGGAATCATTTTTGCATCAAGACTAATCACCAGAGTCTGAACGATTTCCTGGAACAACGGGTCTCATCCCCAACACAACAAAAATGGGTTAGAAAACTCTTGGGTTATGACTATGAGATCACTTACGAGAAGGGTAAGGACAATCTTGTGGCATATGCTCTTTCCCACACATTTGATGACCATGCTTCTCTTTCAGTTATTTCTATGGATATTCCAAATTGGTTACAATCTGTTTAGGAAGGCTATGTCAATGACTCTTCCTTATCTAAAATCATCCAATAGTTAGCCAGTAATACTTCTCTTGTACCGCATTACTCTTGGGATGGTTCTTCTCTGAGATACAACGGTCGCTTGGTGCTTTCCCAGAGCACAGATCTTCACCAAGTTGTCTTCTATGAACTCCATGCTTCTCCAACGGTAGGGCACTCTGGATTCCTCAAAACATACGAGCGAGAATGACGTAACTTATTTTGGAAGGGAATGAAATGGGAAATTCAACAGATGGTTGCCGGATGTGATACCTGCCAGCGCCACAAGGGTGAAACTACACTCCTCCTCGGCTTGCTCGAACCCTTTCCCATCCCTACAAGGATTTGGAAATATATTTCAATGGATTTTATCAAAGGGCTCCCTAAATCTGGAGGGAAGATCGTAATCTTGGTTTTGGTTGATAGGCTCTCCAAATATAGTCATTTTTGTGTTCTCAACCATCCATATACTGCCTCTTTAGTCGCACAAATTTTCATGGACCAGATATTCCATCTTCATGGCATCCTTTCTTCCATTTTCTCAGACCACGATGCAACTTTCACAAGTCATTTTTAGACCAAACTCTTTCACCTCACTGGAACCAAACTGAAAATGAGTTCAGGATATCACCCACAAACAGATGGCCAGACTAAAGTCACCAAAATATGTTTGCAAACTCATCTTCGTTGCTTTACCTCTGAACAACAACATCAATGGGCAAAGTGGCTCCCTCTCGCTGAATGGTGGTACAATACTTCCTACCATACTGCATCTAAAATGACTCCATATGAAGCCACTTATGGGCAGCCACCCCAAGTGCTCCTTCCATACACCCCCCATAGTTCACCAATTAAGGCAGTTGACATGGTTCTTCGAAACCGCAATCACATTCTTCACATTCTGTAGGAGAATCTTCACATGGTATGAAATCACATGAAACAGCAAGCCGATCAACACCGTTCTAAGCGCACCTTTCCATTCGATGATGTGGTTTTTCTTCATCTGCAGCCTTACAAGCAATCCTCCCTAAAACTCAAAGGGAATCAAAATCTGGCTCCAAAGTTCTATGGGCCATATAAAGTTCTTCAGAAGATTGGGTTTGTTGCTTATAAATTGGTGTTAGGATATCTAAACACTTAGGAGTTAGTTAAGATCAACTTGTGTAATATATCTGTTAGGTAAAAGTGTATTTCTTTAGTATGCATTTGTAAATATTCTAATCCGACGATCACGATATGTTCTAGACATAGAGTGAACCGATGGTTCAACTTCTCCTAGATCATACCTACCATTGATCTATGGCTTAGCACCTGATTAGTCTATGATCTCTATTTAAATAGCATAGAGGTTCCTTGGCTAGTTGATCGATTATGAGAAGCTCATGTAACTTTCTTTCTTTTGCATAATAAATTGCTCCAAGTAGCCATTTGGCTGAGGCCGTGCACTGTTTTCTTCTCGAGGGTTTTAACCACGTGACAAACATCGGTGTGTTGATATATGATCTATTTATGTGAAGCAGTTGCTCAAGGTGTTCAGTCTTTTGGGAGTACCCTATGTACCCGAACATGGTATCAGAGCGTTTATGAAGAGCTACTTTCAATTTTGATCAAGATCTGGAACCAGTGTTGCCGAAAATTTGAAATGGTTTCTGGTTCTGTATTTTCTGTGCATTTGTGACCTATGGGAACTGTTTCACTGCGTCTAGAGTGTCGTTTCCATTGGGAAATAGTTTTCATTTCATCGAAAATTGTTTTCGTTTGTTCCAGAAACACCTATTTCGGCAAATCTGAAGGTATAATGTTACAATGACGGATTTGGTTTTTTTTTTAAATCTCTCATATTTAATCAATTTTATTATTATATATTAACTATTTTAGTCTCGGACTATTGCCTTCCCCGGCTGCGTATGCTCTTTACCGTGCATCGTGCGCGATCACGGCAAATCAGAAACAGTAAGAGAAAGTTCTTTTTCTTGTCTTCTCAGCTACGTATGCTCTTTGTCGTGCATCTTGTGCGATCATGACAAATCAGAAACAACAAGAAAATTTGAAAACGTAGACTTTTCAAGTAAGCTAACCAAGATCTAACTCCATTATGTAGAAAAAAGTTTTTTTGTTTTTGTTTTTCGGTTTTTTTGTGATTTGCAAAAAAAAAAAAAACCGACAGAGAAGAGTTTTTTTTTTTTTTTTAAACCCCTTCTTCTTTCCATTCTTTTACGTACATTTTAAACTTAGCTCACTTGGTCCAAAGTTGTTTTATTCCTTAATAGGTATTGAGTTCAAGTCTTATTAAGCTTCTTTTTAATGCATGCAATTTTTATTTTCAAGTTACTTTATTGTAAAAGTGCATCTCGCATAACTAAAATAAAATAAAAAGTGAGTCACTTTAGTCTTCTAATTTATTGCCACATTATTTAAAAGTAACATTATTGTAAAAGTGAACATCACTTATTCTACAAAAGTGATTCACTTAAAAGCAACTTTATTGAAAAGTGATTGTCAAAGGTTGATCTTGGGAAGAGGGGGGTTCTTTTTTTAGTTGGTCAAGTTAATATCGGCCACGTTACTATTGGGACATCTTCAACATTTTCTTTGATCAAGCATAACTTCATCATCCAAAATCAATTTTTAGTGCCATTTTTTTAAAACCGCATATTTTTTCGAGCTCTTTGCATCCAGACAGTTAGTTTCTATTCTTTCAGCCATTATTTTATAGTATGGCCACCCCTTGTGATATTATACTTACAAGTTCTAACTATTTTTCATGGAAATCTCGTATGGATGATGTTCTGCGAAGTAGGAGACTTTTCAAGATAACCTCAGTGAAAGAAACAGAACCCACTGATGATGATAAGAAAATTAAATAGGCAAACTGATGTGATGAAGCTCGTGGATTAATTGGGATGTCAATCTCTACTGATTTATGATTCCACATATCTAAAATTGATGAACCTAATATAGCTTGGGAAAAGTTGGAATCTGTGTTTGGTAAACACAATGAAATTCGGGGTCATCAACTTGAGAATGAGTTGATTTCCTTGAATCTAAATGATTTATCATGCATTCAAGACTATTTATCTAAGTATAAAACTCTTAGACTCTTATGTGCAGAATGCAAGTTCAAGAAAGAAGACAAACAATGTATTTACCATATTCTTTCCAAACTTGGACGTGCATATTCTCTTTTTGTATCTACATTCTACTCCATGAAAGAATCATTGACTACAGCTAGCTATCAAGAGCCTAGTCTTAAATCTTTTTGTGATTCCTTAATTAGAGAGCAAGATAAGCTCATTCATCTTGGAATAATTAACAATGCAGATACATCTGGGAAATCCTTATTGTCCCAACAGAAAGAAAAGTCCAAGCCTCCCAAGAAAACAGAATTTTCGCAATAATAAGCCAAACAACAACGGTCCCAAACCCTCTGAGTCAGTTCCTTCTTTAAAAAATGACAAAGGATCCAAGCCAAAAGGAAGGAAGACTGAGCGTCATTGCAATTTTTGTGTCAAAGATAATCATGATGAATCTAAGTGTTTCAAGAAGATGACAGCCTTGGAAGTAGCAATGAAGAAACACCACATCAGCCTAGATTCATCTTCAAAATCTAACTCTCATGGATATGCACTTTGTGCTTTTGGTTACTCTTATACTGCATCTTCTTCTTCTACTTCAAATGAATGGCTCATTGATTCTAGAGCATCTTATCATATGGCTAAGGATCAAGCCATCTTTTCTACTATGCATGACTATAACATCAAACAAATATTTTTTGGTGATGATAGATCTCTAAGTGTTGTAGGATCTCGAATAGTTCGAGTAGAAATGGTCATTTCAGTGATGTACTATGTGTTCCAAAAATTTCCTGCAATTTGTTATCAGTCTATCAAATTACTCATTCAAGTGAAAGTAAAACTGTGACGTTTACACCTCACCAAGTTGTAATCAAATATTTCAAAAATCCTCAAATTGTCCTTGCTACTGGAACTGTTGATGATATTACCAAGTTGTACAAATTTAACAACTTTGGGTCATCACCTTTTCCTTTACTTTTTGTTGCTCATAGTGATAACTTGAGCAAACTTTGGCATGAGCGATTTAGTCACTTAAACTATCGCTCATTGCAACAACTATGTAAAGACAATATGGTGACTGGTCTTCCTATGGTATCTTGCAAGAATGGTGTTTGTTTCGGTTGTGTACTCGGAAAACATCATCGGGACAGTTTTGACAAACATGCATCTTGGCACGCCTCGGTTCCCTTGGAGCTTGTGCATAGTGACTTGTGTGGCCATCTTCCATCTGCTTCCTTTTCATGTTTCAAATATTTCTTAACTTTCATTGATGACTACTCCAGACGCACTTGGGTTTACTTCCTAAAACTTAAGAGCGAAGTATTTAACATGTTCTTGGCGTACAAGACCCTTGTTGAAAAACAATCTGGTCATCAAATTATTAAGTTAAGATCTGACAATGGAGGAGAATATGTTAACAACCAGTTCACTACTTTTTGCATTGAACAAGGAATCCAAAAACAGCACACTGTTCCATATACACCACAACAAAATGGTGTAGCTGAATGGAAGAACCGCACTTTAAAAGAAATGGCTAATTGTATGATCCAATCTAAGGGACTAAGTCTTCAATATTGGGTTGAGGCCATAAATTGTGCAAATTACATAGTTAATCGCACACCCACTAAAGTTTTGCAAGGTATAACACCAGAAGAAGCATGGAGTGAAATTAAACCAGATGTAAGTCACTTTCGTGTGTTTGGTTATGAAGCATGGGCTCACATTTCGGATGAAAACCGGAAAGCATTGCAGCCCAAAAGTGAAAAGTGCATATTTGTTGGATATTCAGAAGATGTAAAAGGCTATAGACTTCTCCAACCACATTCTCATCATATAATCATTAGAAGAGATGTTCAATATGATGAAAATCTCTTGGCATGTGAGCCTAACTTGGCGGGTGTGCCATCTTTGGCCTACGAGCCTGATTCGGCGATTGTGCCTTCTTCTTCTTCTTCCAACTTCCTTGATAGGTTTCCAACTCCAGTTTCTGATGATGACAATGAGGATGAAAATCCACCTTTGTCTGCTCATGTTCCTCCAATTGCACCAGCACCAATGCTTCTTCAATGGGTCTGTTCAACATGTGAAGCAGCTAGTGATCTTGTCGGTGATCCTAAAGATCAACGTCGAACACGTTCTCAGTTTCAGCGAGCCTCTTCTCTTTTGGCTCAAGTTTCCAAGAATCATGATCTATAAACTTTTGCAGAAGCTTCAGGAAATCCAGATTGGGATGCAGCTATGGATGAAGAATATCGTTCCTTAATGGCAAACGATACTTCGAATCCTGTTCCTCTTCCAAAAGGAAGAAAAATTGTCAAATGTAAATGGGTCTACAAAACTAAGTATGCATCAGATTGAAGTGTTGAAAGACTTAAGGCAAGGTTAGTTGCCAAAGGTTTTTCCCAAGTTGAAGGGATTGACTACAATGAAACCTTTGCTCCTATCGCAAAAATGAATTTCATATGCCTTGTTCTTTCCCTTGCAGCCTTACATAACTGGGAAGTCCATCAAATGGATGTCAAGTCTGTCTTTTTACATGGTGATTTACAGGAGAAAATTTACATGGAACAACCTCCTGGATATGTTCAGGATAACTCTAGCCTTGTCTATCTCCTTAAGAAATCCTTATATGGCCTTAAGCAAGCTCCTAGAGCTTGGTAGGCCAAAATGGATAGCTTTCTCCATGACACTGGTTTTTCTAGATTCCATTCTGACCCCAATGTCTATAACAAGAAAGTAGGAAACCATGTCATCATACTTATTCTTTATGTTGATGATCTTATCCTTACTGGTAGTGACCCTAAACTTAGAACCCATGTGAAATCCAGTCTTAAGCAAAATTTTGAAATGTCAGACTTAGGACATTTGCATTATTTTCTTGGTCTCCAAGTCTTGCAAACCAAAGAAGGAATCTTTCTTTTTCAGTCTAAGTATGCTTGTGACCTTCTTTGACGCTTCCACATGGAAGATTGTAAAACCACCCCTTCTCCCTTCCAGTCTGGAGTCAAACTTTATGCCACTTGTACTTCCCCTGAAGTAGATGCCACCTTGTATCGTCAGCTTGTTGGTAGTCTTTTATACTCGACTCATTCTCATCCTGACCTTTCCTTTGCTCTTGGTCGTGTTTCCCGTTATATGCAAACTCCTCATGGAAATGTCACTGGAAAGCAGCAAAAAGAATACTTCAATATATTCGAGGTACAATTCAGTTTGGGATTCATTACAGTACAAGGGGGGGAACCTTTGTTGGTTGGTTTCACTGATTCAGATTAGGTCGGCAATCCTGATGATCGAAAGTTTACTGCAATTTATGTTTTCAGTCTGGGATTTGGACCTATCACTTGGGCTTGTAAGAAACAACAAGCTCTTGCTCTTTCTTCAGCAGAAGCAGAATATCGAGCCGCAGTTAATGCTAGTTAGGAAGCTTTATGGCTTCGACAGATCCTTTCAGAGTTTGGATTCGAGCAGCAGCAGCCTACTCCACTTTGGTGTGACAATCAAAGTGCCATCAAGCTTGCCAAAGATCCAATTCTACATCATCGAAGCAAACACATTGAGCTACACATGCACTTCATCAGAAATCTTGTTCATGATAGTGTTATTGAAGTGCTCTATTGCCCTATAGATGATCAAGTTGCAGACATCTTCACCAAGTCTCTTACAAAAGTGAAGTTTTCTAAACTTCGGTCTATGTTAGGAGTTCAGGAATCTGTCCTTAAGGGGGGATAGGCTCTAATGCCTCCTTCCTTCTCCTAATAGTGTCACTTTTGTAAATCCTTCAATCCTATCCCAAGTTGTTCTTAAGGGGGATGTCAGGATATTTAGACACTTAGGAGTTAGTTAAGATCAACTTGTGTAATATATCTGTTAGGTAAAAGTGTATTTCTTTAGTATGCATTTGTAAATATTCTAATCCGATAGTCACGATATGTTCTAGACATAGAGTGAACTGACGGTTCAACTTCTCTTAGATAATACCTACCATTGATCTATGTCTTAACACCTGATTGGTCTATGATCTCTATTTAAAGAGCATAGAGGGTCCTTGGCTAGTTAATCGATTATGAGAAGCTCATGTAACTTTCTTTCTTTTGCATAATAAATTGCTCCAAGTAGTTATTTGGCTGGGGTCGTGGATTGTTTCCCTCTTGAGGGTTTTAACCACGTGACAAACATCGGTGTGTTGATCCGTGATCTATTTGTGTGAAGCGGTTGCTCAAGGTGTTCGGTCTTTTGGTAGTACCCTGTGTACCCGAACAAATGGAACTTCCTCCTTCTTCTTGCATTCACCTAGTCTTTCATGTATCTTGTCTCAAGAAAGTGATTGGCACCAACATCATAGCACAAACTATTTTACCAGAGCTAGATAAGGAAGGATCCATAATTTTGGAACCGGAGGCCATCCTCAATAAGCACACTCGCCAGCTTCACTCTCGGTCCATCACAGAGGTATTAATTCAATGGCACAACATGCAACCAGAGGATGCTACATGGGAACTGCTCCTTCAGATTCAACAGTAGTTTCCACATCTAAATCTTTAAGGACAAAGATTTTTCTAAGTGGGAGGGGATGTTAAGAACCCATGTCAACCCCCCTCTTTATTTTGTTAGTATATTTTGTCGGACACATATGCTTTGTAAGTCGTCCCATTAGTATGTTGTATTATCCCATATTCATGTGGAGTAAGTAATAGTTATTAAGCCATCCAGTTAATATGTTGCATTATACCACATTCATGGGGAGTAATGATTGTTTAGATTAGACTTGGTATATAAGCATGTGTTGAGGCTAATGAAAGCATCGAAGAGTTATTTTGTATTGAGCTTGCTCAAAGGAGGTTTCCCCCTCGAAGTGGCATGTGATTAATAAAATCTCTTATGTGATCCATTATTTATGTTATATTGTGCATTCTCGTTGTTTATTGCAGGAGGTTCTTCACATTGCGCAAGATGAGACCTACTGAGTGCACTGCATGGGCGATAGAAATCGCAGAGAAATGCGCGTAAGGAGTCACCTTCAACTAGTCATAGTTCATGCTGAACGAACTGATAGATGATGCAGAGCAGGTGCAGGAGGAACCTGGGGCCAAATTTCATTACTTCTGGCTACTCATCCTGATCTCTTTCATTCTATGGTCCAACCCACCGGACTACCAGCCGATGGATGTCTCAGTGCTTTGCCTTGGCGCAAAGTATCAGAACCTTTGGGAGAACAAGGAGGCCAAGATCCACCAGATGGATAATAACATCTAGTTCTTTCTACATGGTGAGGCCCTACACGATGTTATTAGGCAGTCCCACAGAGTAACGGTTGCGACGGTGCACAGATACGCGACTTTCATAAACTTCCAGGTCGGTGCACATAACACTATTCTGGAACCAAAGAATGACCCGGCCAAGCAAGTGCATCGGGCAGGGTTTATGATCACTAATGATGATGTAGATGCAATTTTCTAGGAGTGGCCTGAAGAATGGTGTGACCCACTGGCAGAGCCGATGGTTGAAGGCGGGAACCAAGAAGACCCGCTAGCGAATGAAGGTGGAAACGTTGGCACGGGAAATGATGCGCAAAACGCTCAAGGGAATGGTCACGGTGATGACCATGAGCAACAAGAAGGAAATGGTGGAGGCAATGATTAAGGCAATCAAATGTCGAGCTTCGATTATGATGATGATAAGTAGGATGATTCAGACGATACTCCTACTCATGAGGAAGTGAAGAAGGCACGGGAAGAGGCGCATCAACATCCGCGTAAGAAGAGGAAAGCGGACAAATCAGCTAACACCGTTAGCTTAGCCAAGGAGAACATAAGCTTGTTGTCCGACGCAATCGCAAAAGTGGCCAAGTCTAGCTTAAAAGGGATAAGTAAGAAACAATTGTGACTGACCGACGAGCTCGGCAAGCATATCAACCAGCTAACAAAGGTCGTAAATGAAGTCAAAGCCACTATCGAAGTTGAAACTTATGGCGTGGATCCCAGTATCTCGTTGGTCACACTAAAGCTGGTGCCACCGATCAAAGTAGAAATACAAGGACAAGTAATGGAGACATGAACGCCTGAGTATGATGATGTTGTCCATTGACTTCTCTAAACTCATGTTAGCTGAAGTCTATGCTATCCAGCAGGTGGCTGTGACCGAGGTACTCCTTAGAGAAATGTGGTGTCGTATCAGGGGACTAAGTAGAAAAGAAAGGTGACGGCACATAAGACCCTCCTTAGGGAGAAAGAGCAAGAGATCGAGGCACGTGAGCAGAGATGGGTTGCACTCGCTGAAGCCATCAAAGGCACGGTCGCGGAGTTCCCACCGGAGGCAGGCCAAGAAGATGAGGATTCAGCTGCTAAGGTTGTTTGGCTGTCGTGGATTGTGGCGGCACTTAAGAAATAGGTTGAAGAACTGCATGCAAAGTAGGTACCAAGCACACCTCCTAAGGTACTTCAAGAATGTAGCAAAGTAGTGTTGGCCGCAGAATAAAGGATAAGGCAAGGAGAGATAATCTGCATTGAGGCAGTAGAAGTCGTTTCTGCGATGTGGGAAGCGCTTCTAGAGGATGAGACTTGGGAAAAGATCAAGGAAAACGCATGGCAAGCTGACGAGAAAATCATTGCAGCAAATGCAGAGATGAAGAAGTTGTCGCTTAAGGAGAAGGTAACAAAAATGGTGGAGTTCAAGCAGCTCAAGCAGGAAGTGAAAGCTCTCTGTGACCAGGAATAGAAAAGAAATGATGAGATCACATAACATCAGTTAGAGGTAGAGCGAGTTACAGGGCTTCTTCAGTCCATCCACCAGAATCTCCAGACTATTACTCAGTCATCGGGAGAGGGACCATCAGAACATATCAGTTCCGACCATGTGGAAAAATTGGCCGCAAAGGCAGAGGAAGGTAGTTGCAATGGGGAACAAATTTTGAAGGAGTTTCAAGACAAGGTTGGTCTTGTGGCATAGCCCGTGTCGGAAGCTTAAAGTTTTGCGGAACACTCAATTTTTGCGGAGACGAACATTTTTCCTTGGTGGCTCGGGACGATCCACATGTGAGTGTTGGGGGCCTGTTAGGCTGGGAAAACTACACAAGGAAGAATCTGTCGTGCAAGCGCAAGAGGAAAAGAGGGTGCGTGACGGAAGAAAACCAGGAAGAAGCGCGATCACAGAGCAGAAGAAGCTGTGACAGGGATAGCTGTGATAAGGAAGGCAGATCTGAGTCAGTGGAAGAGGCAGGTAGAAGAGTTAAAGTAGAATAGGTACAAATTGGTGGAAGACTGCAGAAGGACGAACCGGCAGAAGGCTAAAGGATAGTTTTGCGGCTAGTTATGGCCAATACAGAAGGTTGAAAAGCATTTATGCGGCTAGTTATGGTTGTGGTTAATGTCATACATAACTTTTTTGCGACCAATTTGGTTTGTCATTAATGTAATTGCAGATATTTTGTAAGCCACTTGAGTCTGTAATAACTAAGTAGTACTCAGTCGACCCTGCGTGGTCTTGAAAATACTATAAATAGAAGCAACCCGCTCTGTATAAGGGTTTGGTAGATTATCTTCAATTTTGTTCAGTAAGTTAGATTCAGTTTAGTAGTTTATTATTGACTCAGAAGAGGAGTCTAGGAAAAGGTTGTTGAGCCATGGATCTTGTAGTTGAGTGCATAGAATGCTAGTAGTAGAAGGAATCTGCAGTTGAGTGCACAGATAGTAAAATAGAAGAGTCGATCCAAGTTGTGTGCAGATCAATAGGAGTAGATAGAATAATAAACCAAAGAGCATGAGAGCAGGAATATTGAGTCAGATAGACATATCTTAAAAATAGTTTGCAAGCTGCAAACTGCAAGGTGTTATAAACATTTATCATGCCAGATGAAGAGCACCTTGGTGGTTTTTCCCAAATGGTTTTCCGCGTTATTTCCTGTGTCGAATGAATGAATGCTGTGGATATTGGATGTTATGTGAATGTTTGCTTACTTTATATTGTTATAGTTATTGTTGAATGCATGTCGCAATATTACTGATCAGTTAAGGAATGAATATAAGTCACATATTGTTCGTTACTTCCAAGGAATCAACTGTTCCGCACAGTTGCGCCAGTTACTAAGTGGTTAAGGACAAGGTTGTGTCACACATAGATTGTGGCACGTAGTTGCGCGTCTGTCGCGTAGTAATAGACTCTACCCTCCTATCTCTGTCGAGCACCTTGGTCGCGCGCCAAGGGACTATAATCCCTCGCCAACTGCAGAAGCATGGTTCTGGCAGTTACACAATAAGATATCTCGGGTGAGACTGTGCTTGCCTTACGGGTGTTGCCGACTGAGTTTGCTCTATCGGTTCGATGTCTTTTGGTGTCTTGTTGGTATTGTGTTGTTGTGAACCTTGGGTAGTGTAATTAAGGAGATAAAGGCCAACATACATAATCAAATATTCTAAGAACTATATTTATTTCCAAGGTTTACCCATGAGTTTTCTACCCTAAACTATCCAAAAGAAAATGGTTAGGTTGATGCAATCAATAAAGTCCTCAATACAGTGCTTCAAACCATAGTTAATAAGAGTAAGACTAATTGGCATCACATGTTCTTCTTTGCGCTTTGAGTCTATAGAATGTTAGTCAGAATTTCCATGGGATTTACTCTCTTCCATCTCGTTTATGACATAGAGGTGGTTTTTCCCATAGAGTGTGAGATTCCCACCCTTCAAACTATTGTTGAACTACTCCTTGATGCCCTCCTGCTTGAGCAACACCTGTTCACTTTGAAACATCTCGACAAGCAACTTTATGTCTCGCTACAACAAAAGGAGGCTACAAAGGCATGATCCAAAGATCATTACGATCTCCAAGTTCATCCTCTCATTTTTAGTAAAGGTGATCTTATCCTCCTGTTTGAAACAAAAAAGGACATTAAAATAGGACCATGTAACTTCACCCCTCTTTGGAAAATACCTTATATCGTCAAAAAAATCCTTCCAAAGAGTGTGTATGTGCTAGCAATCCCAGAAGGAGGTCTTCTTGATAGCCCTATCAACAGTTTGTACTTGAATAAATTATATCCATAACCCATACCATCACATTTCAACAACAACATCATTTTTTTTTTGCTTTTCACCATTTTTGTACTCATTGTTTCTCAAAATATTGTTTTATTTCCTTTATTAATGAATTCAAATTCATATTGTTATGTCATCTTCATTGATATCACAAATCATCAGTCAAAGAATCTTGCAACGACTGCTTGGGCCATTTGCACCCCGATGCTTATACTTTTCCATAGTGGTGGCACATGTCTAGATCAAGCCACTAATAACGAAGCAGAAAATGATGTTGTCATTGTATTATTGGTTGATGTCATTCATTTCCATGTTCACCATCTCCACTTACACCTATATTCTCAACTTCTTGTCGCCTAGCTCAACATTGTCTTCCATATTCGTGATCCATGCCTTTTTTTAAAGTACCTACGAGTGCAACTTTTGGCCTTATAGTTTGAAACCCTTATTCTCATACATGTCCCTAAAAGTTCTAATACATTTGTTCCAGATCACAAATCAAGTTTTGGATTGGTATTTATTACATTGATTAGCACAGTATTCATTAAAGGAAATACAACTTTATGTGTTTATCATCAGTTTATGACTTACAACATCACATATGCATGAACTAAAATACATAAACAAACCATCACATCTCTATATTTGAGTCATAAATTTGGAAATTAAAAAAGTAAACATGTGTGTGTGTGTCATGTCATGTACATTGTGCACCTCAAGGGCCACATAAAAAAAACTATCCTCATATCCTAGGAAACAACAAAAATTGAAGGTACAAAAAGGGTCCCAAGGCCCATACATCTCTAATCCTCTTTCTCCTTAAGAGGGGGAGGATCCATCAAGGCTAGGGGAAACACAACCTTTGGAGGTACCATCGCCCCTACTACTGGTGGCACTGGTGGTGGACCAACTACTGGATTTGTTGTTGCTAGGGGCAGTACCGCTCCTGCTTCTATAGGATTGGTTGTTGTCTTGACTCCCTAGGACACCCTCGTATGATAGCTCTCACCCAAAACACATTGCTTGTCACAAGAGCATACACCACATAGGATTAACACCCTCTGATATATGGAGACAAGTCTCCACACATGATATCATCCAAATAAGCCTGGAGCTACTTATACGCGCCCTCAAGGGAGATTGCAAAACATTGCTCAAGCTCGACATAACCAACACTAGGTTCACCCCCTATTAGGGCTTCCCCACCAACACCTTGATCCAAACGGAGATCGATGACCACCCACCTATTCCATTGGCTCAAATCAATTGTCCATTGTGGCAGTTTCCTAGTTATTTTTCTATGGTCTTTCAGGTCCCAAACTTCCAAGGTCATTTTGAGGCCCTAAACAACGTTTTTTTGGTGATTCGGGGAGCAAATTGATTACTAGTCCCAAGCATTTAGATTTGCTCGAAATATCTAAATCTCAAATATTCTTTTCCAACGGGCTATCGAGCGCCCAAATCGGATATCATATGCAAGAGTTATGACCCAGGGAAGTTGACTATTCAACTAACCACCTTGGGGTCACAAACTTTATGATGGTTCATATTATAGGGTTATGTTTTGGACCTTTAGGGTTCTCACCCTCATGCTTATTATAAATAGGCCCCTTTGGCCTCATTTTGTATTCATCTTGGCATGAATGAGTGTAGTGGCCGCATCTCTTCTCAGAGATAGCTACCACCATTCTAGCTGTTGTATTTACAGTCTGTTCTATTTCTTCCATTTAATAGAATATGTGTTAATTGTATCTCTGTTTTTATTGCAATATGGTTGTGTTTATGATTCTGTATATGTTCTTTCATTTCATTCTCACATAAATCTAGATCACACCTCTACCTCCCTCCCCCTCATGGGGAAATGCCTCCTCTCAACATTGATGTCAATGCTAAACTTGATCGGGATCAATTGTTATAGATACCAACACAACTCTAGTTAGAGGAGGGTCATGTTCCATATTTGCAACAAACAAACAACATCACACAATTAGTATCTCACATATATATACAATAGTCGAAGCATGCATGAAATCAACAAATGAAACTAAAAATGAACAAGTCATGATAAAAGAGCTACTCACCCATGGGTCCTCACCCATCACAAGGAAAACAAGGCAAGAGATATGGGTGTCCTTGAAAGTCCACCCCTTAGTAGGGGTAATGCTCTACAAGTTCCCTCCCCTACCTCCACATCGCCGGGTATTTTAGGGTGGACACCACCAACACATGGCATCATAGTTCCCTGAAACCATATAAGGCTCCCTTAGCCCCTAGACAATTACAACAATATGCACCCTCAAGGAATGGAACCACTTAAAGAAAAAGGAGTATAGGTTCAAAGCATAAAAAAACTGGTTGTGCCCCTATGAATAACATTTGGACAATTGAGCATGCATGTTGACAACCAACATGTGCACCCATGCAACCTCAAACCTATTATCCAAGACCTTCTACATAAGGAGGAGTTGGACTCCATAAATTCAATGGATCATAATTCTCCCCAACATGAAAATGATGATGACCACCATCACCCTCATTGTTAAATGCACAATATGTGAAAGAAGGATACCTCCATCCTTCTTCACATAAAGGTTTATGCCACAGTATTATGCCACTTGTTGATCTAGGGTCTGTTTATGTATTTGTAATTTCAGAAGATATTCTGATGTATATTATCATTGTATGTTGTTGTACCCCCATTGGAGATGTGTTTTCCTCCTTGCGGGATGTCTTTATTGTGTCTAGACCTTGAGGTACAACCTTCGTTGTAAGTCGGGGCAATAGTCCCCAATGTGACATCATGTAATGTGTATTTGGAGTCTCTCTAGGATAAGTCAACCTTATTAGTGAAATAGGTTGGTCCAGTCATGTAAAATGTTAGTCACTTGATTAGTATAAATAGGGAGGCATCCTCCCTCATTTATACACACCTCACACTCACTCAAGTTCGCATGAGAGAGAGGGGGAGAAGGGAGGAGAGATAGATAGTTGTTGAATACTTTTATTGCCGGGATTGATCATCTTATGACACGGTCTTTGTGATTGTACTATTATGAGGAATTTTACGGGGTTTTCTCCTTTATGGTTTCCCCAATGAAAATATTTGTCTTGTGTATCTGTTATATCTTATGCATCCAACTGTACTTGTTATTCTTTCAGTCAAAAATCATAATTAAGCTAATAAGATCTAGAAAAACTAACATGGTATTAGAGCTTCAATGAAAGAACGCACTGTGCAACTACAGAAACTATGGTTTCCTAGTTCAAGGTGTTCTCTCCACAAATCATTAAGAAAAGAGGGCTAGGCTAACTTGCCTCAGTAAGGCTCATCTTTTGGTGGAAGTAGTTTCAAATTTGAAGAATTTCATTTTTGACCCTATCACTAATGCTGGGAGAAACTAGGGAATCAAGTTTTGGAGGCTTCCCACCTCAGTCTTCGGAAAGTAACCATGCTGAGAAACTCACCTCAAGGAGGTGCATCTTTCTATCCAAATAGAATTCCCAAACTCCAAGTTTGGAAAATTAAGATTTCTCTAACAAACCCTAGGTCAGCCAGCTCTAGAACCAAGTTAGACACCTCAAATCGGTAAGATCTAAATCTTTGATATTTCCATTTGAGGTTCTCATTTGAAAAGACGACTCACCGTACTCAGGTTGAGGACAAGCTTGGAGTGGATGATAACTTCTGAGCATGGAATTACAGAATCTCCCTGATCCTTGAAGAAAATGATTTGGATCAGTACATCACTGAGGAGGTTCCAGATCCAGAGGGAGATGAGGCGCTTAAGGCTTCTCATAAGAGAAGCATGGATAAGGCCAAGTGAATCATTGCAAATTCTATTAAGGATCACCTCATTCCCCATGTGTCTTCATTCAAGACACCGAAGGAAGTATATGTTGCTTTGACAAAGATGTTCGAAGGAAAGAAAATCAACCGAAAGATAACTTTGAGGAACCAGTTGAAGAATGTGAAGATACAAAACTCCAAGACTATATAGTCTTACTTCACAAGGGTTTCTCAAATCAAAGAAAAACATGAAGCGGTTGAAGAGAATGTCGAAGAAGGAGAAATTGCAATGACTACCTTGAATGGTCTCCCTATATCATGGGACTCATTCATTCAAGGAATTTGTGCAAGAAGGAGGTTGATCTCTTTCAGCAAACTCTGAGAAGAATGTGCACAAGAAGAAGCTCAACTCATGACAAGAGAAGAGAATATGGTAGCAACTGAATATCAAGGTCTCATAGTTCACACCAAGAAGAACTTCAAGAAGAAGGAGAAGAATGAGAACTTTCATCACAACAAGAAGAAGGACAATAAACAAATGAAGACCAAGATAGATCCTTCAAATGTTCGATGCTATACTTGTTATGAAAAGGGGCTCTTTGCAAGAGATTGTCCCATCGGGATAATGAGACACCATACTCGTGTTTTCGAAGACGATGAACTAACAAAAAAAAGATTCAGAAGAGAGAAGGATGATTCAAATGAAGAGTATGTGCTAATCTCAGCACTTACTAGCACTGTCTCACACGAAAGCAATGATTGGCTTGTGGATAGTGGAGCTTCTAAACACATGACAGGATACAAGGAATCATTCATTAATATGTCTGAACATGAGGCACCTCAGAAGGTGAAACTTGGGGCTGATTACCGATACCCCATAAAAGGGAGTGGAGAAGCTCCATACAAGCTTGACTCCAAGAAATCCTTAAAGATGAAGGATGTGTTATATGTTGCAGGATTGAAGAAGAATCTTCTCTCCATCTCTACACTAGATGCAAAGGGAATTAGAGTTGCATTTGTCAATGGCCAAGTTCTAATGTGGCCTAGAGGGAAGACAATAGAGGATGCAACATTGATTGGAGAAGAAGACGAAGGCTTGTACAAGCTAAAGGGACAGCTTAAACAAGCAATAATTCATGAGTCAATTGAACCAAGCGAACTATGGCACATAAGGCTTGCACATGTGCGCTACAGAGCACTAGTGATGGCAAGCAAAGCAGTCTCTAGACTGCCATAAATCTAGGCAAAGCATGAAAGCATTTGCAAAGGATGTGCACAAGGAAAGAATGCAAAGAAGACATTTCCCAATAGTGAGAGCAAGGCCAAAGGAATACTGGAGATAGTACACTCATATGTATGTGGACCCATGTATTATAGCTCATTAAGCGGGTATGTGTACCATGTTTCCTTTATAGATAATTTCTCGTGTAATACTTGGATAGATTTCTTGAAAGGGAAAAATGAAGTTTTCAGTAAGTTCAAGGAATATAAATCCTTGGACGAGAACTAAACCTATAGGAAGATCAAGACTCTACATTCATATAATGGCGGATAATTAGCCTTGGAAGAATTCAAGGAACTCTGCAGAGAGTCTGGGACTAAGAGGGATTTGAGCACTCCATACAATCCTCAGTAGAATGGGGTTGCAAAACAAAAGAATTGAACCATCATGGAAGTAGCAAAAGCAATGACGCATGACTAGGATCTTCCTATGCATCTTTTGGTAGAGGTAGCAAGGACAACGGTGTATATACAAAACCATACTCCTCATCGAGTACTTGAAAAAAAGACTCCTTACGAGGATTTCTCAAGAGAAAAACCAGAAGTCAGCCATCTGAGAATATTTAGCTGCCTGATGTACATGTATATCCCAAAGGAGAAAAGGAACAAGCTATATCCTTCTGGGAAGAAGGGTATATTCGTATGATACAATCATACATCAAAGGCCTATAGAATATACTTTCCATGATTCAAGAACATCGACATCAGTAAAGATGTAACCTTGGATGAATACTCAACATACTTCATATCCAAGATGACACCTATTCAAGAGGTCAAGGAATCTGAAGATACGAGAGCCTGAGATATGGAAATTGGAGAAGCAATTCCAGAAGACCATGAAGATCACGACATGGCAGAACCACAAGAGCCGGTAGAGACAATCCTTGAGAAGGACTCCCATAAGAGGAAACCAACATGGGCATGGGAGCTCATATGAGAAGCAAAAAGGTGTGGCGCTCGAGAAGTAATACATAGAGAGAGAAAAAAGGAAAATCCATACAATAGATATGTGGCCCTTCTATGTGACATCATTGACAGAAAAACTTCCACCTATGAAGAGGCTGGAGAAAAGAAAGAATGAAAGGATGTTATGATCGAGGAGTATCAGTCGATCATGAAGAATGATGTCTAGGATATCGTTCCAAGACTAGAAAAGAAGTTTGTAATGAATTCAAAGTGGATCTACAAGATTAATCATGTTGCAGATGGCACCATTGAGAAATACAAAGCAAGGTTCGTAACACGAGGCTTCTCATAGAAAGAAGGCATAGACTATGAAGAGACATTTACACATGTGGCAAGGTACACTTCCACTAGGACCATACTTGCATTGGCAACAATTATGAAATGGAAAATACACCATATGGATGTCAAGACAACTTTCTTGAATGGTGTAGTCGAGGAGGAAGTGTACGTGGAACAACCACTAGGATTTCAGACACATGACAGGAAGACCCATGTGTCCAAATTGAATAAATATTTGTATGGATTGAAACAAGCACCAAGGACATGGTACAACAAGATTGATAACTTCCTGACGAGCCTAGGATTTACCAAGAGTAAATCGGATTCCAACTTTTACTTCAAGGTTGAAGACGGAAGACCAGTGATGCTCGTGCTATATGTCGATGACTTATTTATGACATGCGAAGAGGAACTCATTAAAGATGCAAGGAGGAGACTTGATACAGAGTTCGAGATGAAAGACCTAGGTATGATGCACTACTTCTTAGGCATGGAGGTGTGGCAGAGTGCAGATGGGATCTTCCTTAGTTAAGGAAAGTATGCGGTGGAGATTCTGAATGTTGGACTGCAAGGGAATAGCGACACCTATGGAATCTAACTTTAACCTTCTGAGTGATGCTTCATCCGAGATGATTGATGCCATGATGTATCGTCAAATGATTGGCTCATTGATGTACCTGGCGAATATGAGGCCAAACATATGCTTTGCGGTGAGCACCTTGATCCAGTTCCTAACGGATCCGAGACATGCTCATCTGATAGTTGCAAAGTATGTACTAAGGTACCCAAAATGTACAGTGGATTATGGGCTCAAGTATGATGCGAAATAGAATATTAACTTACACGGTTATGTTGATTCAGATTGGGCAGGTAGCACCACTGAAAAGAAGAGCACCTCAGGTTGTTGCTTTAGTTTGGGATCTGGCATGATCTCCTGGCTTAGAAGGAAGCAATCATGTGTGGCATTGAGTACCGTCAAGGCAGAGTATGTTGTCACTTGCTCGGCTAGTTGCGAGGCAGTGTGGCTACGAAAGCTACTGTCTGACTATTTTGATCTCCAGTTGGATGTGACTTGTATCTTCTGCGACAATCAGAGTTGTGTGAAGTTGTCAAAAAACCATGTGTTTCATGACAAGTCGAAGCACATTGAGATCAAGTTCCATTATATCAAGGATATGGTGCAGAGAGGAGCAGTGAAGCTCCAATACATGGAAACAAATGAGCAGATAGACGATGTGTTGACCAAGCCTCTAGTAATAGTGAAGTTCAAGTACTTCAAAGGAAGACTTGGTGTGATCCAGATCGAGACCCCTCAAAAGAGGGAGTGATGTGTTCTAGCATAGCTAGAGAAACAGGTTGTCTGAGCTTAAAATCATGGAAAAGATAGTAGATTGCTCATATACGTAATCAATACTATATGTTGTCCTTGGATGTAATAAGTCCTAGCGAAGCTCGTAGGTTATCCTTGGATGTAATCAGTCCTAATATGATTCTATGCCAGAAATAATGGATCCATAATATCTCACATGGGAAATGAGACAGGCTGTCCAAACGGGAAAAATTTTCGTGAAACAAGATGCTCAGATGTAATCAGTCCTGTAGGTTGTCCTCGAATGTAATCAGTCCTGGCGAAGCTCACAAGTTATCTTTGGATGTAGTCAATCCTGAGACAGGTTATTCGAGTGTAAATATGAGCCCTAACATGGAATGCAAGTTACTCAAATTTAATAAGTAGTGTGGATTGTATGAGTGTAAAAGGAGTCCTGGCGTAGTACACAGGTTACTCGGATGTAATACGCCTCGAAGGTTATCTGAACAAAAAATATCATGGACGTAGGTTGTTCAGATGTAATCAGTCCTTGAAGTTGACCTAGAACGTAAAAGTGCTGATGTAGTACGTTGTTTGGTCGTAATCAGTCCTCACATATATATATGTATATATGTGTGTTTTCCCATGTTGAGATGATTATGTCACGAAGCATGTGAGGTGCACCTAAGAGCTTCTCCTTTACTGGTAGAACGTTGGTTGACCATGGATGCTCTGTGTGCTCTGTTTTGTTTTGTGCATAACAAAAGAGATGATCTGGATACAACGAGATAAGGGTAGAAGGCACAGGTTATTGTCATGGCAATGTAAAGAAGGTCATGGACAGTCCCTATGAGAGGACTCGCTGAAAGATGTGATGAAGACCTGTATGAGGACTAGGCCTACACCCAACATGAAAAAGGGTTGGCTCTACATAAACTTCTGATGACAGATAGTACCATTTGATGATCGATAAGAAGATGATGATGGAAACAACTATGATGATGACTCTACGATGAATGCTTGACCAGATGTGTTGATGACTATGGAAGAGAGAGAATACCTTCCTATTTAAGAAGGAGTGTTGATGTATTTGTAACTTCGAAAGATATTTTGATGTATATTATCATTGTATGTTGTTGTACCCCCATTGGAGATGTGTTTTCCTCCTTGCGGGATGTCTTTATTGTGTCTAGACCTTGAGGTACAACCTTTGTTGTAAGTCAGGGCAATAGTCCCCAGTGTGACATTATGTAATGTGTATTTGGAGTCTCTCTAGTAGAAGTTGGCCATGTTAGTGAAATAGGTCGGCCCAGTCATGTAAAAGGTCAGTCACTTGATTAGTATAAATAGGGATGCGCCCTCCCTCATTTATACACACCTCACACTCACTCAAGTTTGCATGAGAGAGAAGGGAGGAGATATAGATAGTTGTTGAATACCTTTTTTTTAACAAAAATGGTTGAGTGGCTGTTTATAAAAAGTTTGATAAAAGTTACATAGCTCTGAGCTCGGACTGCTCCCAAATGAGAGCTACATCCGTGACTCCTTGTTCATCCTTTACCATGCTATATTTTTCATGGTATTTCCCTAGTCTATGGCAACTATACCTCCTGAAAAACTGCCCAAGTAAGAGAGGGAAAAAGCAGAATATATGCAAAAAACATGTTGTCTCAATTAAGGTATCTAATTCCTCTTGTAATCCTTTTGATCGTAGACTAAGACTCCACAATCTAGATCAACACCCTTGTTCACCATGATGTCCGCTTGCTAGTTATTTGCTCTGAGAAGATGAAGGAAGTTGATAGCTTTGTATTCATTGACCATGCATTTTAGAATGTGATGTGTCTTGGTCACTGGATTCTTGCGCTTCTTCATGAAGTTCCTTGCTTCTCTGACGACCATCATCGAGTCCCCAAAGACCATCAACTCTTCAATGTCGATATTCCTTTCCAGTTCTAGAACTTTGATTAAAGCTAGCCATTCGGCACAATTATTTGTTTGCTTTCCAATTCCCCAAGAGTACTCTCTTATCTTATTTCCTTTAGAGTCGAAAATGACTCCACCCGCACCTGCTAGCCCGGGGTTTCCTTTTGAGGCGTCGTCAAAGAATAAGGAGTTGAAGCCAACATTCTTCCACCACCCAATGAAATCTTCAAACTTCATTCTAACATGCCAGATTTGAGGTTTGGAGTTTTTCCTTGGTTGAGTCCGGTGGATAAAGGAAGTGCCCCCCCAAAAGTCGAAATCCCAAGTTCTATCAACTTTTGTCAAAGGTTCATTATTAATACTGTCCATTTTCCTCATAGATAAGGATTCCACCCAGAGTGGCTTTGCTGCGGCAACAACTTTGCCAAGAATGTTTTTTCCCCTTGAAGATTTCTATGTTTCTTGTTGTCCATAATTTCCAGCAAATATATCTTGGGAGAGCTTCCCATGCTCTGGCGAAGTCTGGTTTTTTAAAGAGGGATCCCTGGTAGTAATATTTCCAGCATGCGAAGAAATCACTCCAATTTGTTGGCAATGTTAAATCCCAGTTCAAGTCTTCGAAAGCCCATTTCCAAACCTCTTGAGAGAACTTGCTCCCAATGAAGAGATGCTCCAAGGACTCTTCAGAATTTTTGCAAAGCACACATCTCATGAGGCCTACAATTCCTCTTTTCCTGAAGTTCTCGGCGGTCATAATTTTTCGATGGGAAAGTGTCAAGTAAAAAAATTTAATCTTTGGCAGCCCATCACTGCTCCACACCTGGGACCATTTCCTGTCATATGTGTTGTTGCATGTGGACTTGCGTGCTACACGATACCCAAATTTCACCTCATATGTGCCTGAGCCTCCCCATCCGCATTGATCTGACAAATTGCAATGTACAGGAGCAAACCCATGTCGAAGGAAGAGGAAGGCATTTTGATCTGCGCGCTGGTGACTTGGCACCTCCAATGCCAACCAGTCGGCCCATTTGTCGTTACTCAACCAGTTTGAGAGATAGTACAAGGTGATTATGTTTGCTTTATCCATCCAGTGTTTCAGATCTGCGAAATTCTGCTTGAAGTTGGTCTAGGAGGATGGTCCTATATTGTCGACCTAGATCTTGATTTGCTTGCCACTGTCAAG
>LPNX010263255.1:214679-255674 GCA_001517045.1 Pseudotsuga menziesii
TATCCCAGCGCCACCGCAGTCTTTTGGAGTGTATACTGTGTTCCAGTTCACAAGATGGAATTTCCTTTGATTTTGATTGCCACCCTACCATAAAAACCTTTTGATTTCTTTGGTGATATCTTTCATAGTTTTTTGGGGAGCTAGCGATATTGAGCAAGCGTAAATCAGATAAGCAGAGAGGATTGATTTGATCAAGACTAACTTACCTCTGTGTTCATCCATCTTGTCCCCCACGTTGTGATTTTGTTTTTTATTTTATCGACCAACCCTTACCAGTCAATTGCTCGGTTCTTCCCTTTAAAGATTGGGATCCCGAGATAGTTGAAGGAGTTCCATTCTTATATCTAGTCTTTATCCAGTTTTTTATAGTAGAGCGTGATGCTCTTAGTTTTGACTCCCATATAAAGCTGGCTGAACCATGATAATGCTAATTCCAAACATATTTGATTAAACCAATGATTTTTCCATCTTACATCCAGAGCAAGTTGAAGCGGAAGGGGATGGGGACGAGATTTTCAGGTTGGGTTAAAGTCAAGACGATGGGCTTATGATTGGAAACAGCTGAAGGGAGGGCAAAGAAGGAAGGGAGAATATTTTGTTGAAGGAAAAGAGAGCTTATGAGAAATCTATCCAGTATTGCCGCTATGTGACCTACTCCGGCTCTTTTGTTGCTCCAGGTATACTTCCCATTTTTTAGAGGAATGTCCAACAGATCTAGATCGGAAATCAGGTCCTCCATTTTCTCACCAAATGGATCCCTGACCTTTGTTCCTCCATGTTTGTCTAGCTGCGACATGGTGGTGTTGAAATCCCCGGCAATAATTAGATTCTTTCCCCACAGGTCCTCATGTAGCTTGAGAAGTTTCTCCCAAAAAATTGCCTTGTCTTTGTAATGCATTGGTCCATATACATTGCAGATGTATATAGGGTTTGAATTATCCTTTTCTTGAATTTCGATAAGGAGCCAGTGATGGCTTTCCCTCATTGATTTTATTGAGAATTTGTTTGAGAATAAGGTAGTTATTCCCCTAGAAGTTCCTCTGGAGCTAATGGCTTTGCCATGGCAATTTTTCCAGGATCGTGAGAGCACCATTATCTCCACATCCGAAATTTTTGTCTCTTGGATTAGAAGGATATCGGGCTTCTCTATTTTTATTATCTCTTTTATTGCTTCCACTTTGATTGTGCCTCCCAATCCTCTGCAATTCCAAGAAACAACTTTCATCCTTTCTTGAGTGATTGAGATCCTCCTTGGGATCTGCTATCCATTTTTGTCCCTCTTGGGTTTCTTGGGTATTGTAGAAGTTTTGTTTCTTCAAGGCTTCGTTGTCTTCCCAATTCTAGCTCTCTTTTGGCTTCCTGTTCTCTGTGATATCTTTGAGATTTTCTCCCTCTAGTGTTTGGTTGCATAGTTACCTCATGAAATTCCTGAGAGTGAGGAGGCGAATGATCCGGGGAGAAGCCTTACTATGCTACTTTGTTGTGTTTTACCATATTTTCCTAGAAACCCCCTGGTGTTGTGAATCCTTCAAGTGCTTTTTCAGTCCTTTCGATTCTTGGAGACGAGGGTAGAGAACTTGCAGCTCCGAGAGTCTCTTATTCTTCTACTTCTGCTGATCTGATTTCCGAGCTTGGGATCTCTCCCTCTTCCATGTGCAACACATGGAATTGGTTGTTGGTTGAGGTTTCCTTTCCTTCTTGATGCATCTCCTTGCTTGTTGTTGGTTGTGGTTCACTTGGTGATGGATCTGGTAAGGGAATTTTTATTCCTCTTTTGGCCTGCTGCTATCCTTCATCCTGCTTTTTTTCCTGAGGTTTCCTGGGCTACCTTTGGGCAGTTTTTGACGAAGTGTCTGTATTCATGACATTTTTTTCCATTTGAAGGGTAGTTGTTCGTAGTCTACTTTTTGCATGTGCTCCCATTCGTCCATAAATAGGTTTACAACTTATGGAAGCCCTTTTTCTAGATCTACTTCCATGCAGATCCTTACACAAGAGAATAGGCGTCCCTTTGGTTCTGCTTTGTCGATGTAGTTTCCAAGGGAGTTTCTGATTGCTTGTAGAGTTTCATCATTCCAGCAGTGAAAGGGAAGGTGTGGCAGGCGAACCCAAACTGGGACCGCTGATGGCCCATCTTTCTCTGGGTCAAAGGATAAGCTCCATTGATTTAGGTATAAACGTCGAGGGCCCATAAGTAGGATCCGCTCTTGAAGATGAGGTCCTTGTCTTCTTTATTCTCAAATAGAAAAGTGAAGAATCCCTTTATGTAGAAGCAGTGTTGGAGACTGCCTATGATCAAGGGCATCCAATTCTTGTTTATCCATGTGTCCATGGTTTTTGGCGATGACCAAATCCCAGTGAACTGCCCTATCAGGCCTCTCTCGCTCAGTGCAAGGGCTTTTAGTCTTGAAGCTTCTGACTTGATCTGGATTCTAGGGGCAGCAGCTCTTTTGACGAAGTTAGCGTCGCTGGAATCCGGGCCAGAGGAAGGTGGAGGAGGCATAGAGGGCACCAAAGCTCTGAATGCTTCATCTAAGGTTCGATGGTGATCCATCGGGCCTGATCAGTTCCATGTCATTTAATCTTGATCCTAGTATTTCTCTTAATGTCCTCTATCCTCTACATGCAGATCTGCAAATTGATATGCTTTGTGAAAGCTTGTGGATCAGCCTACCAGTAGTGGCAGAACAGCATGATCGACCCTCAAAGTTGAGGCTCATATCGGCCTTCCAAAAACTGTCCACAGTCACATTGCAAAATGCAGGTTGTTCGCAGGCACACCCCTCTAATAAAAAAAACCGCCACTAGGGAATCGTCAGTTGTTGAATACTTATTATTACTGGGATTGATCATATTATGACACAGTCTTTGTGACTGTACTATTATGATGAATTTTGCAGGGTTTTCTCCTTTATGGTTTCCCTAGTGAAAATCTATGTGTCTTTTGTATATGTTATATCTTATGTATCTAGTTGTACTTGTTATTATTTCAGACAAAGATCTCAATTAAGCCAATAAGATCTAGAAAAACTAACAAGGTCGATTACCCACTCATAGATAGATGGGTCTCCCCTTGGATCCCCAAATTAGTAAACCAATCAAAAAGTAAATATCAAAATAATTGAAAATGATCCTCTTGTAGTCCATTGCAAAGTACCCTAGTTGTGGGCTCCAGAAGCCTATCAACTCCCTCAAGAGATGATAATTTGACCTCATAAAGGGACAATCCTAGTATTTCAACATCCCTACCTCACTTAGGCGTTGTCGAGCCACCACATCCTCTAAGGCTTTGTAATGGCGCTCACGCCACTCATTAGCCATATTGCACTACATCCCATCATGCAAAACCAACCAAGAAAAAAAGTGAGTTGGTATTAAAAAGAATAGTTAATTCATAGTTAAACAACAACAAAAAGAGAAATCGTGCGACTCTTTTTCAGAAAATCCATGTGATCACATGACACCTAAGATAGGCAACCCGAGCAACAAAACCGCATTAGAATTTCAATAACAAGTGACGTTATTGCACCGCGATTGTTCCCATAAACAAACTCATAGATAAATGATGCGGTTAGGTGCACTCCCCTCTCTCGTAGAGTGTGCCCCTTCAAATGTATGACAGTGTTGATTCTCTGCGTGGGAGATACAAAGACTAGATGTTGAACCATGTTACTATTAGCGTATACAGTTGCACAATTTTACCACGTAGGGTCACAACTCTACATTCTATGTAGAGAACGAATGTCAAACAAAAACAAATAGAAATTATGAGAAGGTGATGGTGGTTTACATGGAGCTCATAGACTGGAAAATCATTAGTCAAATCACCAAGAATCAACAAAAGAAGGTTTAGGGTAACACAACTTGAATGGTCAAAATGAATTTAGAAATGTAGGCCCCACCCCTATATATATAGAGCCATTTGTCCCAAAATTCAACCTGCTTGTTCAAGAGATATGTATCTCTCATTGATGAGATATCATCACCATTGCGATCAGGGTCATGAGCTCTATGTCATGGTACCATTTGTTTCATTTCCCATGGAACTTCATTAGGACCCCTTTTTTTTGGGACCGTTTTCTCATGTATGACTATTTATTTTTTATGTTGTTTGAACCAAGCATGTACACTACTACACAATGGTATTTAATTTCATGTGTGCAAGATTTTGGTCAGAGAACTTCACTCATTGGCTCAGTGCCACCTTACCAGGGATATCTCCTTAACTCTACATATAGTCAATGTATCACTTCCATATATATTGCACATGTATGGTTATCCCAAGGTTCTAAAAACCCCGATAATTCACATCACACCCTCCTTTATACGATGCCTTTCTCAAATCCTTTTTTTTTGCATATGGGGGAGTCATACGTTTCGATGGTTTCAATGTTCCCAACCATGAATGGAGACTATCAAATCCGATACTATAAGTTGCCCACCTAACACCTTCATTGTTATTCAGGTCCCTTGACATCATCAAAAGTTTTGCCTTCTTTCAGGTTACTGCACAAAGACTCCTGGACACATTCGAGACTCATTGCCTCACCATTAGTATATATACTTCAAAATGGACTAGATCCACCCTTAGCTATCGTATATCAGTTCAAATATCAGACCTCTCGGTCCTCTCTTATTGTAGATTAATTCTAATAAATTATCATGAGCATAGGAATGCTTGTCTCATTTGTATAAAATCATTTATACGTGTCACCCACCAATTTTGTGATTCATCGACCATCACCAATACTCCCCCACATGATACCTTTGACCTCTCAACAATTTCTTACTTGTTATCATCATAACAAGATATAAACATGAGGAAGAGAAGCGATGATGTATTTTAACTATACAAGTCCCTCCTAACCTCACAGCAGGGGGCGTTTGTTATCACCTTATTTTCACACACACGCGACATTTCAATGATTATTATTGTAACGTCCTCGACCCTCCGACCGGCGAAGAGGACGCTACCATAATACTATCTATCCGACCAACTAGCCCCATGAACATACACATGATAAAAATTGAAATGCTTTGAACTAAAACATGTATAGATGCATAAGTATTTATCATACAGCGGAAGCAACTACATTCCATTCAAGCATTTAGCATGTTCACCATTTTCATTAAACAACAAATACAATTGCAGAGATGAAATAGACAAGAATACTTATCTTATGAAAAAGAACGCACCACAACCAGCTATGTCGCTGCAACGTTCCACCCAACCATAGGCCAGTGTGCTCCTTAATCTCTCAGCAACACTGCCACCCCCGAGCTGGGCATGATTCCCACAAGGAATAAGGAAATTAAGTAGGATCACACATAGCCAAAGACATGTCAAGACTCAGCCAAGCCAACACAGTTGGGTTTATTAGGCCAAGAGTACACAACAACACATAACCAAGCCAACAAGTTGGGTTTATCAGGTTATTAGGAGATGGAAGCACTGTCTGCTAAGCTAGTGGGCTCACTAAAGAGTAAACGATGCCTACACCAAAACTAGCTTGACTCCTAAGACATCCACACACACACACCCAACACAAGGAATCATTCCCTTCTCTGTTGCACAGTCCCTCAGGCCATGACTTCCCTTCCAGTGCTATTCAAGGGGCTGTAGAGAAGAGAGCCATCCCTCTAGCTCTATCTATGAGGCTCCTGCAAATCACTAGGTTTGCCAAGCAGACTCCTTTTCACTCCTACACAGTCCAAGACCAATTACATACACAACAATATACACACTTTCTGGGTTGAGGAAAATAGTTCGGCAACAAAATGAATTGCCAAGGAGGGTAAGAACAACCCCCAACAACAATTCGATTTCCCAGGAACGTTTTGGCCCTAACGTGGCCAAAAACAAATTCAAACACACCCAAGAGAATGTGGTCTCTCCTCCAAATCGCTGGGCAATACAAAAATGATTTTTAACTTGGCAATCAGTGGGGAAAATGCAACAAAAACGTTGGGGGAAGAAACCCAACCACATATTATTACCAAAAACAAATCCATAGCCCAAGAGAATGAAGAAATGACTGCCCACGTGAGGGAAAAACACACACATCAACCCAAAAATGAATTTCATACATAGAAAAATTCCTAGCCGCGTGACAGAGCCCCAATGTGGGTGAATGATGATGAGGAAAAATGCCCAAGAGCCCAAATCATGAAGGAGAACATACCAAAGGAAAAATCGTGGAGGTAAAACAACTCCCCAGCTTCCCTGCATGAGGAAAAATGAAGAACGTGGACGTATGTCCAAATGGGCATGCATTGTGGGTGTTTACTTGCCCCAAAAGTCAAAATTGATTTTCCCCAAAAATGGGTTTTCCCCAAATTCGAATTTCTTGCCCATACTCTTCCCATCCCCATGCAATAACTACTTCAACCTTAAACCAATTTCTGGCAGAATTAAATGATTGGGTGAATGAGACAAGAAAGGTAGTTGACTGTTTGATGGGTTCTCCCATTGACATTTTGCTTTTCCCCATTTGCCCCAAAGGTTAAATATTTCCCCCTCCTTATCCTTAAGAATATCATGCCCTTTTCATTATGGTTGCATTGACATAGTTGGTTGGTTTTTTTTTTAATTAAAGCGCATATTTACATGATGCCAAAATCATAATGTGTTGGCTAGCACAAAATACCATCGGCAACGATTTTAATCGCCGGAACATAAAACGTTAAATCAATGATGGGGCTTTTTCCTTTAGCTCCACACCATGATTAATTACAATACATACATCATATACATTTAATGCAAACGGGGTCAAAACCGGGGTGTTACATTCCCCTCCCCCTTCAATAGCACTGTCCTCAATGCTTTACAAAATTGAACAAAACGCTACACTGGTACCGCCTCGGTGCTCCGCAGAATTGAACAAAAATGGATGTGCTAATCGTATGGCATCCTCCAGCTCCCACGTAGCCTCTTCAGGACCGTAGTGCTCCCATTGCACCTTTACTTGCCCTATGGCTCGGTTCCAAAGCATTGTGACCTTCCTGTCGAGGATGCGCATTGGCTTGATTTGGAACCCTCCCTCAGGTTCCACCTGGATCACATCCCAATTTATCACATGGTTAGGATCATGTACATATTTCTTAAGCAAAGAAACATGAAAAACATTATGACCTCTAGTGCTAGCAGGCAATGCAAGTCTATATGCAACTGGCCCTATTATTTCAAGCACTTCAAACGACCCACAATATCTGGGTGATAGCTTGGCACAACTTTCAAGCTTTAAGGAACTCTTCTTTGCCCTCACTCTGAGGTAAATATGATCCCCAACACTGAACTGTCTTCAAGCACTTGATTAATCTCTCTGTCTACCCATCAGTCTGAGGATGGTAGGCAGTGCTGAAGATCAACTTTGTACCCAAATCTGCAAACAACCCCTTCAAAAAATTGGAAGTGAACTTGACATCTTTGTCAGAGACTATTGCCTTAGGCAATCCATGCAATTTGAAAATATCCTTCATGAAGATCTTTGCAATGTCATCAATCTTATGCGTAGACTTAAACGGTATGAAATGTGTTGACTTTGTCAACTTGTCCACCACAACCATGATGTAATCATGTTGTCTCCAAGTCATTGGCAATCCTATAATAAAATCCATGGAAATAACTTCCCATTTCCATTCTGGAACTGGCAAAGGCTGCAACAAACCTGCAGGGTGTTGATGCTCAACCTTCACCTGCTAACATTTGATGCACCTTGAAATATATTCAGCCATGTCCTTTTTCATTCCTGGCCAAAAATACTGCTTTTTGGCTGTAGCAATTGTCTTATGATATCCTGGGTGACCACAATATGGAGCTTGATGGATTTCATCCAAAACAACTCTTCTCAACTCTGCTACATTTGGAATATAAATTCTGCCTTTATAAGTAAGAAGTCCATCTTCTTCCAATTTATATCCCTCATACCTCTTCTCAAGACTTTGCTGCTGCAATTTGTCTTTTACCTGTTCATACAACTCATCTCTAGCAATATGATTAACAATATGTTGTCTCAAATCTGATTGGCAAATACTAAGAGACGCCACATGCATTTCCTGCACCTTCCTGCTCAGTGCATCAACTACCTTATTCTCTTTTCCTTTTATGTGTTTGATTTCAAAATCAAACTCACATAAAAACTCCAGCCATCTCGCTTGCCTAGCATTTAGAGTAGGCTGATCAAATAAATACTTCAAACCACAATGGTCTGTCCTTAGCTCAAATCTTCTGCCCATCAAGTAATGCCTCCACATCTTGAGAGCATGTATAATGGCTGCCAGTTCTAGATCATGAGTGGCATAGTTCTTCTCATGCTCCTTCGGCTTTCTTGACTCATAACATATCAAGTGCTTGTCTTGCATAAGGACTCCTCCAAGCCCTTGTCCGCATGCTTCGGTACACACCACAAAATATTTCTCTGGGTCTACAACTTTCAATACTGGTGCACTAGTGAGAATATTCTTCAACTGATGGAAGCTTTCTTCACACCTCGATGTCCATTCAAACTTTATCCCCTTCTTTTGCAAAGAAGTGATGGCATGTGCAACTTTGGAGAATCCTTCAATGAATCTCCTGTAGTATCCTGCAAGTCCCATAAAAGATCTTACATCTGTCACATTTCTTGGAGTAGGCCAATTCATATTGGCTTCAATATTTTCAGGGTCCACAGATATACCCTCTTTTGAGATAATGTGACCCAATACTGAATTTTATCTCTATAGAAGTCACACTTGCTCAACTTTGCATACAGCTGATGCTCCATGAGGAATTGCAATGTCAATCTCAAATGCTCTTCATGCTCTTCCTCATTCTTAGAATAAATAAGAATGTCATCAAGGAAAACAAGAACAAACTTGTCCAAATACTTGCTGAAGACACTGTTCATAAGGCACATAAATGTAGCTGGTGCATTTGTGACAAATGGTACCACTACAAACTCATAATGTCCATACCTTGTTCTAAAGGTTGTCTTGTGAATGTCTTCATCATTTATTCTTACCTGATGGTAACCAAACCTCAAGTCAATCTTGGAAAATACCTTTGCTCCTCTCATTTGATCAAAGAGGTCATCAATCCTAGGCAAAAGATATTTGTTCTTCACTGTGACTTTGTTCAGCTATCTGTAATCAATACACAACTTGAGTGTACCATCTTTCTTCTTTACAAACAGAACTGGTGCTCCCTAAGGAGACACACTCGACCTGATATACTTCTTCTCCAACAACTCTTGTAGTTGCATCTTCAACTCTAGCATTTCTGGTGTACTCATTCTGTAGGGTGTCTTGGACACTAGTGTTGCTCCTAGCACAAGTTCAATTGTGAAATCAATGTCCCTCTTTGGAGGAAGCCCTGGAATCTCATCAGGAAACACATCCCTGAATTCCTGCAACACATGAAAGTCCTCCAACCTAGGAGTTTCATTCTCTATTGCCTCCAAAATATGAGCTGCATACAACTGGCAACCTTTCCTACAGAACTTCTTCAACTGCATTGCTGGAATTTGCCTCATAGAAATCACCTTTGGAATGCCTTTCACAATCCTTGGGTTGCCTTCTTCATCCAAGCACTCAAAAGCCTTATTATAACAATCAAGCTTTACCCTATGAGCTTCTAACCAATCCATTCCAATGAGAACATCATAGGAACCAAGTGGTAGAACATTTAGATCGACACAAGTGACCAATCCATTCATGACCAATGGACATTTCTCTACCACTTAGCTAACCTTTCTCTTAGTTCCAGTGGCTAGTTGAACTAACTAAGATTTGCTATGCTTTACTTTCTTAAAAGCACAAATCTCCACTACTCTAGGAGAAATGTAAATGTGAGTAGAACCAGGGTCAATCAAAATAGAAACAAATTGTTCAACAATCTTACCTGCAACTTCAACCACAGTTGACTGGTGATCTGCCTGCCGGTCCTCTAGTGCTGCATAAATCTTAGAGATGACCCTTGCTACTTGACCCACTGTTTCTGCTTCTTGAATGTTGTAAGCTGGCTTTGCATTCTCATTCTCGAGTGGGCAATTCCTGTGCATGTGGGGTCCTCCACATTTCCAACATTGGAGAGGTTCCCTATTCTGCCATGGATCTCTAGGCTTTTCTCCCATCACTCTGGTTGGCTGCTTCTCAGCTTGTGATGGTTGCTTCTGCTGATTCCTGAAGTTAGAAGGTTTGAAACATTTCTTCCTTTGGTCCGACTTCTCATTCTTCTTGTCCTTCCATGTCTTATGATAATCAGGTTTACCTTTGCTTTGCTCATAACAATACTTAGCTTTCCTTATTGCTTCTTCAAGAGTTATAGGTTCATAAAACTAAATTTTGTCTTTGTAGGACTGAGGCAATCCACTCAAGAAATGCTGGATTTTCACTTTTTCATCTTTGATGTACCTGACATACCTCAACAGTTCTAGGAACTTATTTGCATACTCTTCCATGGTCTGTTGTCCCAATCTCAGCTCATGGAATTCTTTGATTTTATCATCATAGTACCAGTCAGAGAGGTACTTCTGCTTGAAGTAATTCTTGAATTGTTTCCACACAATTCTTCTTTCATTAACCTTCTTTACTTGTCTGTGGTGTTCCCACCATATGGATGCTCTTCCAGTCAAATTGAATATAGCTACCCTTGTTTTCATATTTTCGGAGTAGTCTTGAACTTGGAAATATTTCCTCATCCCAAGAAGCCAAGCCTCAGCTTCTTGACCAATCTTGACCTCACCATTAAAAGTAGGAGGCCTTGCCTTTTTGAATTTATCTCATGAATTGTTCTTGTAACATCTCCTCCTCTTACTCCTACGAGATGGAGAGCTTGAATCACCATTGGGTTTTTCAGAATCAGATGACCCACTGGTAGGCCATTCTGGAGTATTCCTTCTGTCCTTGGAATCCTCCCTGGAGACATGGGACCTTTTAAGGGAATCTCCCCTAGTGTTACTCCTGCTTCTTTCTGGATTAGCTGTCTGATGCCCAGAGTTTATCTGTCCCTAGATGTCTGTCAAACTCTGTAGTATAGCTGCATTTATCTTATTTTGATCTTCTTGAGCCTTAAGCATCCTTTCATTGTCTTCTCTGCAACTTTGCAACTCCACCCTTAGGCTCCTCATGGTGGCTGCAATATCTGGGGGAGTTTCTTGATTTCTCCTCCCATTGGACTCTGTCTCATCATTTTCTACTCTGACATTTTCTCCCATAGCATCTTCCTCGAACTCATAGGGGTCATGTGCATCGTTCATGTCATCGATCCTCATCTTGGCCCAAACAAGAACGAATTTTTGAAAACTTCTCTATGTGGAATGTTGCCTCTGAAGGTGACTATAATTCTGCACAATGTGTTAATAAACACAATTGTTAGCTGCATAACAATCTCATGAATTCATAATTACTTACCTACATTTGGAAAATACTATATTGACAACTTTGTCAAAACACAAAATTTTCTTTTCACCAAGAACGACGGTCTTAGGGGGATGACGAGGGTCAAGGGGGCTTCCCCCCCCTTTTTTCTTTCTTTCTTGATTTTTGCGCAATCTGGTGCATAAGATCGTTGCCATTTTTTCCTTTTCAACACCTCTAAATCCCACTAGAATCCTGCTTTTCCACTGAAAAATTGCTGAAAATCTGCTTTTGGAAACTCGGATTTTCCCATTCGATCGACAAAACTTCAGGTTTCTGACCCGATGCTTCAGTGGATCGATCTTCATTTCCCTTCTGATGCCTTATCAAATCGATCTTCCTTTGTCTTCCAACGCCTTATCGGATCGATCTTCCTTTGTCTTTTGACGCCTTATCGGATCGATCTTCCGACGTCTTATCGGATCGATCTTTCTTTGTCTTCTGACACATCGACTCCCTTCTGGCGAGCCTTGCCAACACCTCAGCTCCGCTTCAACAAACATCTTCTGATGATTTTTTACACTTAGAAAATTTTCCAAAATCTTTCTCTCAGTTTGCCTTATTGGCTGGGTCTTGGGTTGTTAGCCGATGTATCAGCTCAAGCCAGCCGAGACCATCGGTTCCACCCAGCCGAGACCTTCAGCTCCACCTAGCAAATACCTTCAACTCCTCCCAGCCGAGACCTTCGGCAAAAATTCAAACTTAGGAAATTTTTCAAAATTTTCTCTTTGCTTTGGTTTCTTTGTCGGATGGACTTGGCTAAGTCATCTGACGTATCAGATGGACTTAGCTTAAGTCATCCGACGTATCTGATGGACTCAGCTTAAGTCATCCGATATTTTCCATACTTAAAATCTTTTTGAAATTCTCCCTGTGTTTCAAATTTTTCCTCTGCTGGGCAGAGGGCAACCTTGGAATTGTCACTTCCTCTTCATGGCCCATTGAGGCCCATGCTGCAACATGTGCTTTGATACCACACTGTAATGCCCCCGACCCTCCTCCCGGTGAAGATGACGCTACCATAATACTATCTATCCGGGCAACTAGCCCCATGAACATATACATGATAAAAATTGAAATGCTTTGAACTAAAACATGCATATATGCATAATTACTTATCATACAGCGGAAGCAACTACATTCCATTCAAGCATTTAGCATGTTCACCATTTTCATTAAACAACAAATACAATTGCAGAGATGAAATAGATAAGAATACTTATCTTATGAAGAAGAACGCCCCGTAACCAGCTATGTCGCTGCAACGTTCCACCCAACCATAAGCCAATGTGCTCCTTAATCTCTCAACGACACTGCCATCCCCGAGCTGGGCATGATTCCCACAAGGAATAAGGAAACTAAGTAGGCTCACACATAGCCAAAGAAATGTCAAGACTCAGCCAATCCAACACGGTTGGGTTTATCAGGCCAAGAGTACACAACAACACATAACCAAGCCAACAAGTTGGGTTTATTAGGTTATCAGGAGACGGAAGCACTGTCTGCTAACCTAGTGGGTTCATTGAAGAGCTAAGGATGCCTACACCAAAACTAGCTTGACTCCTAAGACATCCACACACACACCCAACACAAGGAATCATTCCCTTCTCTGCCGCACAGTCCCTCAGGCCATGACTTCCCTTCCAGTGTTATTTAGGGGGGTGTAGAGAAGAGAGCCATCCCTTTAGCTCTATCTATGAGGCTCCTGCAAAACACTAGGTTTGTCAAGTAGACTCATTTCCACTCCTACACAGTCCAAAGACCAATTACATACACAACAATATACACACTTTTTGGGTTGAGGAAAACAGTTCGACAACAAAATGAATCACCAAGGAGGGTAAGAACAACCCTTAATAACAATTTGATTTCCCAGGGACGTTTTGGCCCTAACGTGGCCAAAAACAAATTCAAACACACCCAAGAGAACGTGGTCTCTCCTCCAAATTGCTGGGCAATTCAAAAACAATTTTTAACTTGGCAATCAGTGGGGAAAATGCAACAAAAACATTGGGGGAAGAAACCCAGCCACATATTATTACCAAAAACGAATTCACAGCCCAGGAGAATGAAGAAATTACTGCCCACGTGAGGGAAAAACACACACATAGCAACCCAAAGATGAATTTCATACACAAAAAATTCCCAGCCGTGTGAGAGAGCCCCAATGTGGGTGAATGATGATGAGGAAAAATGCCCAGGAGCCCAAATCGTGAAGGAGAACATACCACAGGAAAAATCGTGGAGGTAAAACAACTCCCCAACTTTCTTGCGTGAGGAAAAATGAAGAACGTGGATGTATGTCCAAATGGGCATGCATTTTGGGTGTTTACTTGCCCCAAAAGTCAAAATGGGTTTTCCCCAAATTCGAATTTCCTGCGCATACTCTTCCCATCCCCATGGAATAACTACTTCAACCAATTTCTGTGAGAATTAAATGATTGGGTGAATGCGACAAGAAAGGTAGTTGACTGTTTGATGGGTTCTCCCATTAACATTTGGCTTTTCCCCATTGGCCCCAAAGGTTAAATATTTTCCCCTCCTTATCATGCCCTTTTCATTATGGTTGCATTGACACAACTGGTTGGTTTTTTTTATAATTAAATCGCATATTTACATGATGCCAAAATTATAATGTGCCAGCTAGCACGAAATACAATCGGCAAAGATTTTAATCGCCGGAACATAAAACGTCAAATCGATGGTGGGGCTTTTTCCTTTAGCTCCACACCATGATTAATTACAATATATACATCATATATATTTAATGCAAACGGGGTCAAAACCGGGGTGTTACAATTATGGAGAAACATCATCAACATACACCATGCAGCTCACAAGGCTTCTTCATTAGCAAAATAAACATATGAAACAATACAATGAATGATTGAATCATACTTCATGTCAACCATGCGGGTTTGTCAAAGTAAACCTGTGCGACACCTGGGTTTGTCAAAGACAATTTGCACGGAACCATGCAGAAACTCCCTCGAACCCATGTGGTCGTAGCAACACGTGGACCATTAACTTCCATGACACATTCAAAATTTTGTAACCACATTTTGGTTTTAGGAATTCAAATTGGCTTCCTTCACATGCTTGGGCATTCAATAGCTCCATATTGGTACCTTGAAGCCACTTCATGAGAAGGAGCATTCACATGAAGAACTAGTTATTTGTGGACCTTCATTTGGCCTATAAAAGGAATCCATGAGCATGCATTTCACAAGGAGAAAATAAGAGAAAAATTATGTTGCAAGAATCAACTTGAGAGAATCACTTTTAAACCTCGTTCTTATCATCAATTGACATTCCAAGATAACTTAACTTCTTCGTTAAGAAGTACATATTTTCCCTTCATCATCCCAAGTTAGTTAGCAAGCAATTTGAAATATATCAACTGACCCTCCCAAATGGAGCGTTGGCTACCATTTGCTAGAAACATTCTCCTAGGCGACACCATTGTATTCAACCTTTTCCTTTGGACAGAAACATTTACTTGAATCTCATCTCTTTGTCGTGTTTTTATCTCATTTATGCAAGTTTTATCTTCCAAGTAATCATTATTTGTGTTGTTATTCCTTTGATATCAACTGACCCTCCCAAATGGAGCGTTGGCTACCATTTGCTAGAAACATTCTCCTAGGCGACACCATTGTATTCAACCTTTTCCTTTGGACAGAAACATTTACTTGAATCTCATCTCTTTGTCGTGTTTTTATCTCATTTATGCAAGTTTTATCTTCCAAGTAATCATTATTTGTGTTGTTATTCCTTTGATAACTTCAACATTGTTATTGGACTTACTAACCATCAACTTACACAATTGCCTTTCCTACAACCTGCAAGCGAAGGGAGGATTGCCCATAGTTGGGCCATTTTTTCCCACAATAGGCCACCCCAGTGATAAACCAGGGTCCTCCTTTGAAAAACCCCCCATGATCTGCTACAATATGAAAACAAAGCAAGAAATAACCTCATTTCGACAACATGACCTTTTATCTCCCCCTTAGTTTTATATATAACCTCCATATAGTTAATTTAAGGTTTAATCAGATGGGAAAATACCCGTGAGCTTGAGGTTTTTTCCTAGTAGACATCATGTTTAGTTGAGGGGTAGGCATTGTGTAATCTTAACCATATTGACATTGTTGTTGGGATTTAGGACCAACATTCCATGAAAAGGCCACCTAGCTAATAAAGTAAGACCCCTCCTTTGTAAACTCTCTCATAACCTTGGCAATATCAAAGGAAAACAAGAAATAACCTCATTATAACAATGTGATATTTTATCTTATGCTTCGTTTTCTAAGCAACCATGATCCAATTGATTAAAGTTTATTTAGATGGGAGAAGATCCATGAACTTGGAAATCAACCTAGTCATTTAATTTCAACAATCTCATCAATCATTTGTGCTAGATCCATTTCCACTATGTGCTCCACCAACGTTTTTTTCCTAACATATATCATGTGTGAGTTAAGGGTCTTTCTTGTTTCTCAAACATAGTTAGGGGATTTTCAATATTTCCTCCAAGGGCATGGCGCGCCTCTTGAAACACACATCTTATACTTATAAGATATGTACCCAACCTTAGCTCCCAACATTTCTTCAAGTCCATATTAAGTCCTCTCAATGCCATTTTCTAACCATTCTAAATATTTTATAAAGAATATGAATAAAAATTATGAAATGCATCCTCAAATGTGCATTTGTTCAATCACCATTTTTGGACAGAGAGTAGTGGGGTACTTTATAACCCAGTAAGGGGGAGATGTTGTCACGTTCATAATGTTATGTTACCAAAAAATAAATAAATAATTAAAAAATTCATATCCTCTCACAAAATAAAAAAATAAACCAAATAAAAAGTAGTTTCATAAATTAAAAATTTAAAACTAAATAAAAAGTTATTAAAAAATCCATGTAAAAAAAATCAATCTTAAACATGAATCAAAAAGTAGAGGAATCAAATTTTTTGAAGTATAATTTTTTTATTAACCATAAAACCTTATTAATCCAACCTACCATATTTTAAAGTTTAAAGTGGTGAGCACAGCATCATCGTAAAAATGAAATGCTAAACTATGTTTATTTTTCTTACTATTGAAAAACAAAGATATATATAAAAACAAATTTAGCACATTGGTTACAGAATCAGGTTCTCTCTCGGTGCCCAGACAATTTGCAAGTGTTTGAAGGAATTCCAGTCACATTTACTCGAGTGTATACATCAAGCAAAATAGGAGATACTATATACTCCGTCGATCAACTTCACAGGAATGAGTTCTGCCCATTTGAGGTGTCAGAAGTAGCGCTCTTATATTATCTAGGCCTCACACGGAAAAACACGCTCAACCAGTTTGAATATGGAAGCCCGTCATGCTTCCCTTGGTCGCAAAAAGGTATGGCGGGTTATTTACAGCTGCGGCTTTCTTTGTTTTCCCCTTTCCACGAGTTTAAGGGCGTTTGGATTTGTTCTTCATTGAGGGTATTGGTAGTTATGGATATTTTAGAAGAGACTTTGATATAATTCCGGTCCACGTTTCTGAAATTTTGATACAATATTGAAAAATTTCCAATATCTGGACGCATTTAGAAAATTATAAAATAGAAGTTCTAGACCACAGATTTAGGATTTGAATTTTGAAGACAGCCTTCAAAGACGGATTAAGGTTAATATAGGAAAAATAGTCTCAAAGAATAAACTAAAGTAAGTTATACATTTCTTGAAATTCATTGGGAGCTACTTGAATGGAACAGGAAAATTCGTAGGGTTTAATCAAGATTGAATTGTGAAGTGGCTGATGCCGCCATTATTTCGATCCAACAAAGCAAATAATTGAAAAAACTGCTTATTAAACCAGAACAACTAAAAGTTCAAGACTACTAGCAGCTTTGGTATTTATTTATTTATTCACTTTGTTTTATACTGAATTGCATGTGTAATGTGCTTAAAACCTCAGCTGGAAGAAATTCGGCAAAAGAAGGCAGCAGATAGATCTCAGAAAGCTTTTCCAGGAATGGATCATAGGAATTCGAACCCATCAGGTCTGTACAATATTTCCTTTCTTTCAGTGTTTCCTATCAGGGCTGTGTCTTTTTCTTTTTTTCTTTGAAAGTATTTCTTTTAAACTCCAGAAGCTTTACATATGGACAAAATATCTAAGGCACTTCCAGTGGTCCATTTTCATGGACCGTTTGCTAATCACAAGGGTGAACTACTAATCATAAGGGTGAACCACTAATTACATAGGCAAACTACTGATCACTAGCATTTCCGTTTGCTAAGTTGTCACGACAAAGGGGCACTCTTCCATTAGAATCACCCAAGGCTTGCACTTGGCCCCAACCGTTTATTTGTGCCTTCATGAGAATTGAACCTTGCTGGGTTACTTCATGCACCATTGTTTTCCCTGCTAAACCATGACCACATTGGTGGTTCTTTACAATACTGGCTGTGATGAGCTTTTGGCTTTGATATAGGGTCAACAATGTCCATAGGATTCTAAATGAGGGCACTTATTGGAAGCTGGCACCCATTAACTATTAAATCAAGAGAAATAAACCTACTTTGTTGCTTTGTATTATTCTCAAGCTTGCATAATGGTGCTTTGGTATCCTACCTCCTTGATCCAAATCTTACCCATGTCTTTACAATATTGGTTATGATGAGCTTTTGGCCTTGACAATAGGGTGAACGATATGCTTGATAGTTAAATGACTCCACAGGATTCTAAATGCGGGCACTTATTGGAAGTTGGCATGAGAATTGAATCTTGGTGGGTTGTTTCACACACCATTGTTTTCCCCACTGAACCATGACCACATTGGTTGGTCTTTACAATATTGGTTATTGTGAGCTTTTGGATTTGACATTAGGGTCAATGATGTGATTGATAGTTGAATGACTCCATAAGATTCTAAATGAGGGCACTTATTGGAAATTGGCACCCATTAACTGTTAAATCAAGAGAGATAAATCTACTTTGTTGCTTTGGATTATTCTCAAGCTTGCACGATGGTGCTTTGGTCTCCTACCTCCTTGATCCAATCCTACCTATGTCGGCTTGAACTCTGAACAGACATTAGTGTCTGAACTTTTTCCTAAGTTTGGCCTTTCTAAGGTTGAAGCTATTCTTTGAAGCTAGTACCCATCGCATTAAATGGGTTCTCTTCTTCTTGGCAACCTTTTGTATGTGGGGTCTGTGGCTGAGAAAGCTTCCCACTTTTGAGAAGCTACGGGATGACTTCATCTAGGAGGAGACAAGACTAGAGAGTGTTATAGGTATGGAGGAGGAGGAGCAAAATCTTTCCCTCATCAACAAGATGAAGAAGGGCAACAAGAAAGGATGACTTAGGAAGGGTTAGATTCTATAAAGGGAAGAAAGAGGATTTGGGTTTCTCTAACTAACCAAGGAAAAAAGGATGTGAGACACATCAAGTGCTTCAAGTGTCAAAAGTTTGGTCTCGTTGCTTCTCAATGTCATGAGAAGAAGGGGAAGGGCAAGCGACAATAATAGATGCATAAGCTAGAGCGGATAAGCTTGAGACACACTTCTTAATGTTCTCATGCCCATCATCTAACAGCATGTATGGTGTCGGTTGATATATGGATAATGGAGCCTCCAAACATATGACCTCTAACAAGAAGGCCTTCAACAAACTTCAAGACCAGGAGGCAAGTGTGCAAGCAGAACTTGGTGATAATGCCATGTATCTAGTTGTAGGAGTGGGATCCATCTCATTCCAAATGCCATTAGGTGACATTATTGAGCTTACTGGCATTTTGTATGTACTTGCCTTATCTAAAAATCTCCTTTTAGTTTCAGTGATGATAGATCTTAGATATATGGTTGAGTTTGATGATCAACAAGTCCTGATCTAGAAGAGATGTTTGGATCTTGCTCAGGTGTTGGTCATAGGTGTTTGAGAGGGCTAAATAGGTTGCACTTGCAACAAATCCTTTGAGTTATATTGCATGACTATGTCAACTTGTGTGTGCTTTGGCACAAGAGACTAGGTCACTTGCTCTATGGACTCTCGAGCATTGCTTGTGAAAATTCCAAGCCCTAGGTGACTGCAGTCCTTATGTTCTCTATCAGACAAGTTCGCCATTTAATTGAAGAAATATAATTTCTTCTCATAACATCAATCACAAAATAGATGGAAAATAAATAATGAAAGTGTAAAACAATTACACGTACATAGGCAATTTCTCCTTCAAATCGACTTATCATTCATCTAATCAAATCTTAAGGCTACCTCCACAGATGCTTAAAACCAACAACTGCATGGTAAGCAAAATCACCCCAATATGAGGTCTATGACCTACTAAAGAAGGTATGCTTACATAGAAATCAAGGAACTATTGTGTGGTTGCTGTACGACATTATACAATTCTATCAGTATGACTGTACTGCTATGTTTGTACAATTGTATGAGCTGCACTGTACTACCCTAGCCCGTACGACTGACTGTATGGGTCTGTATGAATCTATATGGGTGTATCCATATGATTGTACAAACCTGCTTATTTCTATCTTCAACTTGCAATCACTGTTGGTTGATCCTCTTTCTTTTGTCTTTCTTTTTTCTTCTTTCTTTTGGTCGCTGTACTTGTTCTACAAAAGTGTGTCAACTCTCTATCTTGACCTAACTTTATACTTGAGTTGAAACTCTAATCTACCAAATCCCTAATCTCGTAGTGAGATGTACAATTCAGATTAATCTAAATCACTAATGTATTAAATACACTTTATTAGACTCAACAACTAAATATAAGACTTTTACTTTTTTCACTAGAGTAAATTACAAAATAGAATTATCTCGAACTACTTTGGCACGTTCATATTGAACCTGTACGGAAGTTCCTATTTGAGCTACATTCTTCAACACTCCTTCTTAGCGGGGAAGGAATTTTGCACCAATCCAAGTTTGTCTCTAGATGCTTTAATCTTCCATTTTGTTAAGGGCTTGGTCAAAAGCTGAACTTGCTGATCTGTGGGTACATAATGGAGCTTTATCACTCCCTTTTGAATCTGGTCTTGCATGAAGTGATATCTGATCTTTATGTGTTTGGACCTGTCATGAAACACTAAATTCTTAGAGAGTTTGATACAACTCTGATAATCACAATAAATGATAAATCATTGTGGGATCCTATTTCTGATCAAACAATCTTGCAAGCAACTTGCGAAGCTAGATGGCCTCAACTAGCAATATTTGGCTACCATATACTTTGCCTTTGCTGAGCCAAGTGCCACAGGAGCTTGCTTCTTACTGAGCGAGGATATCATTGTTGATCCCGAGCTAGAGCAACACCTTGAGGTGCTCTTCTGGTTTGATGCACTGCTTGAGTCTATATAACCTGCAACTTTATTTTACCATCTCCACGATATCTTAGACCAAACTCCATCATGCCCCTCAAGTATCTGAGCACATGTTTAGCTGCTACCCAATGCTCTTGAAGATTTTTTGACAAAATTACAAACAATCTCTTTTATGTGTTTTGTCAAACACTTAGCATCTTAGTGGTTTTAAATATATAAATACTTTCAGATTTAAAGAAATACAACACATGCCAAGCACTTCAAATAAACAAATTCTGAGCATCAACCATGTTACACAGTGATTTAGGTCAAATTGACCAGCACAAAACACATACTGGGAAAACCCTTGAGATATTTTATTAAGGAGCAATTATGGAATTTTACAACTCATAAATTTATTTCCAAATTACAAAGACAAACTTATCTTAATCCCTGGCTTTCCATTCCTAGGAATTTGTGCCAAACAAGAGGAAAACTTTCAGACTGTGCACATGTGCTAGAACCAGAGCAACACACTTGTGTCTAGGAAGTTGTGCCACAGTACGGCCTGCTGTATGGCCTGTCAGAAATTTACAGCTGCAGATTTGAACCTTTTTTGCCTTGGAAAATGTTCTAGTAGTTGTACGGATTGGTACAAAATTTTATGCAGAAACTATCTTTGCCAAATTGCCTTGGGATTTGAGCCTATACTCAGCTGCTGCCTCGGAATTTGGACCCTTGCTAGATGTCAAATTTTGGCTGTAGTTGCTTCGAAAATTATGTCTTTTCTTGGGAGTTGTGCTCTTTCTCTCTTAATCTGATCTATCAACCTTGGTGTATGTGTTCTCTTTGTCCCATTACTTCTTTTTATATCATGAATTCCCTAACTACTTTTTAACCAACTCATCAATGGATGAGATTAACTTGATTTAAAGGTTCATATTAAATGCACAATAAAACACTTTATCTTTATTAAATGTGCATTTAATGCGCTTTAGGACTTTAGACAAAAATCATAATATATAAAGGTCACTTTATTTACATAACATCACTTTTTACATAAATAAACACTATGGACTACAGTTTGTCCCCCCATGACAAACACACCCAAAACTTATGAGGAAGACCTTTGGAGTTGTTGTTTTCTAACACTCCCTCCTAACGAGGAAGGTCCTTCTGACACTATATGTATCTCCTCCACTTGAGTCCTGTTCCTTGCTGTAGCTCCCTCCTGTTCTAGAATCTGTCCTGGAGATAAGTGTTGGAAAACAACTTGGAACTCCGAACTCTGAGACTCTGCTCTTGTCTCTTGTACCTGCTCATGTACATCGTATTGGCGGAGCCTCTTGCCAATACTTTGAAGAGACTCACTCTCTTCATTTGGAAGCGTCAACTAGCCACCTGTTGCTTCTGCTCCATCCTCAGACTCTGTTAATACTCTAAAATACACCATACAACCCAGTCATGTGCCTGGTTGACCCACTGTCAACTATCCATGTATCATGAAAAATCGAATTGCCTAAGCTGGAATCGAAGGATGCCAAAGAGAACTCTTGCTCAAACTTAGCAACATACTCCATTGAGGCAGATGCTGCTATATCCCTCTTCTTCTCTTTCTTCTTCGGACAGTTTGATGCATAGTGTCCAAATTGGCTGCATGAGAAACACCAGACTTTGATCAACTCCTTCTTCTTGGATTTGGTTGTGAATGCAACGTTCTCCTTTGTGTCAACACTGTTTTGACCATTTTGAGGTCCCTCTTGGATTTCCTCCTGGGTGAAATCATCCCACAACCTACTCCAACTGGGCAACTTTTCCCTTCCAACAATACCCTTGACAAACACATCCCAGTTTTTAGTGAAGCTCTGCAGGGCTATCCTCACCAACTCTGAATTTGGGACTATTTCTCCTATAGCAGCTAGCTCATCCTTCACCTGAGCTACCCTAGTCAAATAGGAGGTCATGTTTTCATCTTTCATCATTTTAACATTATGCAGTTTGTCCGTAAGTGCCATTTTGCGGTTTTCATTCTTAGCTTCAAACAACTTGTTTAAGTGTTCCACATTTCTTTGGTTGTCTTCTTCTCAGCCAAATGAGGGATCAAATGATCTTTGACTCCATCTAATATCACCCTCTGAGACCAAGCTTCGAGTACCTCATGCTCTTCAAGCTCATCCTTGTTAGTGGGTTTGGTCACAGCGGTGTTGCCAAATTTCCATATCTTCCACTCCTTGAGCACAACAGTTATCCTTACCTTCCATGGTAAGTACTTGGACACCTCGTTCAACCTATCCTCATACCTGATACTGATCATGGCAATCAACTCTTGCTTACAACCAACAAGAACTTCAAGGATAATTAAAGGAATGTCACAAATGTTTGTGCAACTCTAAATCCAGTATTTAAACTCTTTGCTTATTGCCCTTGCTCTGATACCATGAAGATTTTATGACAAAATTATAAACAATCTCTTTTATGTATTTTGTCAAACACTTATGTATTTTGTCAATCTCTTTTATGTATTTTGTCAATGGTTTTAAACTTATAAATACTTTTCATATTTAAAGAAATAAAACACATATGCCAAGCACTTCAAATAAATAAATTTTGAGCATCAACCATGTTACATAGTGATTTAGGTTGAACTGAACAAGGAAAAACCCATACTGGGGAAACCCGAGAGATTCTATTAAGTGTTAAGTTTTTAGCATTAGCATGATACTTTTAAAATTTGCAGACTAACAAAAACAAATGATAAGTGTAGCAATCAACATTTATCACATCAACACAATGGACACAAGAGTTTTCACTGGGGAAGCCTTTAAAGGACAAAAACCCCAAAAGCATCAGTAATTCATCTCGTAAATGAGATGACTGAAATTCTTCAAAAAGTTTCACAAACCCCAATAGGGTTAAACCACAATATCAAAAGATCAATTTTCCAATTACATAAAAATGCTCAATTAGGTCTTTTTCCAAATTAGGACTTGAGGCCCTAATTTCTCTCTCCTGCCCAATAATTTGTAGGCTTATTGAAACTGATTGAGTGATTGCCCAAACTTGCTGTACCTGCCCGTACCTGTTTCGTACTGCCTTGTCTACCCGTCTTTTCTTTTGTGTTGCTTGACCGTACGCTGCCTGTAATTACTGCCTGACAGCCTGTTTGCTGCTCGTGGCCTTCCGGGTCTGTCAGTTGACAGCCCGAGGCCCTATGGGTTTGCTTAATAGCTGCTGCAACAGACTTCTAGCAGCCCGCAGCCCTCACGGGTTACCCTGGAGGCTGCCCGAGGTTTTGCAAGCAGCCAAACCCTCACGAGTTACCTCGGAGGCTACCCGAGGTTTTGCAAGCAGCCAAACCCTCACGGGTATGCAGCCCAAGGGTTGGCTAGCTGCTCAAACCCTCACAGGTAGCATCTCGAGGGTTGGCTAGCTGCCCAAACCCTCACGGGTAGTAGCCCGAGGGCAGAGAAAGGAGGGCCGAGCCCTAAAGGAGGTGCCCAAGAGAAGATGAGGGTAGCCCATGAAGAGAGAGAGGGCTGCCTAGGAACAACAATGGTTGCCCGTGAGAGTAGATAGACTACCTGAGAGATGGTAGCTGCTGCCTGGATCTGAGGATGAGGGTTTGACAGACCCTAGCCACATAACTGAAGATGAACTCGCAAATGAAACCCTGGCTTAGGGTTTGCCTTCAATGGATGATGATGCCCTAGCTAGACTCATCCATGCTATGTCACAATCACAAGAACTTCTGATGAGCAATTGTACCTGTGAGAGCAAGTGTGTGTGTAATAATGAATTGGATTGATCTTCTTTTATATCCTTTGAGTCACCTGTAAGTGGGCCAAAATTAGAAATCAAGCTTCCTCTTCAAAACTGTAAGAACTTCTAATGATCATTTGTACCTGTGAGAGCAAGTGTGTGTGTAATAATGAATTGGATTGATCTTCTTTTATATCCTTTGAGTCACCTGTAAGTGGGCCAAAATTAGAAATTTCAAAATAATAATATTTTATTCTTTTCTAATTTTGACTTTTGACTTTAGTGCTGTTAAATGTCTTTTTGCACTTTCACTTTTACACCTTAGTGGTACTAAGGGTCTTCATGTATTTTTGACTTTTGCTTTAGCCTTCTTCAAGTGCCCCTGTGGTCATCACCTGTGGTCAACGTGGTCTTTTATCCCATTCAAAGTACATCATCATAAACTGAGAGAATTACTAATGCTTTTATCTCACACTCTGTGTGACACCAAGATCAGGTACTAGGGCGTCTTAACCAAGGGTAGCTAAGCCTTGGAGAAGATCGCAAAGCCCATTGATCAAGGGTCAGAGTGTCACTCATGCCTAGACCTAGTTTAGGGTTTATAGTGCCTTCTTGGTAACAGGCTAGGTGCCTCAGCCATAGGCTGCATAATTTGACACTAGGTCAAATACTTGGTAACAGACCAAGCGTCTCCATTCTCCAAGAGAATGGCCCTTAGCCCCGGGCTGAGTCTTGGTAATTGACTAGGTGCCTCCATTCGAAAGAATGGCTACTCAGAACTAAGCTGAGTCTACCGGTACTAGATTGGTCCACATCGTGGTCCTGGACCAGATGTCTACCATTCAATAGAATGGTCACTCAACACAAGGTTGAGTCCCCTCAGGGCAGAGCTGGATCCATATCATGGTCAAGGATCAGATATCATCATTCAACAGAATGATCACTCAACACTAGGTTGAGTCCACACCGTGGTCCTGGACCAGGTGTCTCCATTCTCCTAAGAGAATGGCTCTCGATGCTGCTCAGAAAAATCAACATTAAGAAGAGAAAATTCTGGAATTTCACAACTAAGAAAGTCATTTCCAAATTACAAAGACAGACTTATCTTAATCCTTGGTCCATTCCTAAGAATTCGTGCCAAACAAGAGGAAAAGTTTCAGACTGTCCACACGTGCCAGAACCAAAGCAACAAATTATTGTCTAGGAAATCGTGCCACAATACGGCCTGCTGTATGACGTGTCAGAAATTTACAGTTGCATATTTGAACCCTTTCTGCCTTGGAAAACATGCCAGCAGTTGTATGGACTGGTATAGAATTCTATGCAGAAAATATTTTTGTCAAAATGCCTTGGGATTTGAGCCTATACTCATTTGCTGCCTTGGAATTTGTGCCCTGACTGCATGTCAAATTTTGGTTGTAGATGCTTTGAAAACTGTGTCTTTGTCTTTTCTTGGGAATTGTGCTTGTTCTCTCTCAATCCAATCTCTCAACCTTGGTGTGTGTCTTCTCTTTGTCCCATTACTTATTTTTATATCATGAATCCCCTAACTACCTGTTAACCAACTTATCAATGGATGAGATTAACTTGATCTAAAGGTTCATATTAAATGCAATATAAAACACTTTTTATTTTTATTAAATGTGCATTTAATGCACTTTAGGACTTTATACACAAATCATAATATAAAAATGTCACTTTATTTACATAACATCACTTTTTACATAAATAAACACTAGGGGCAACACTTTGTCCCCCCCATGACAAACACACCTAAAACTCATGAGGAAGACCTCTAGAGTGATTGGTTTCTAACAACTCTTGCCTCGGCTCCACCATGTATTCACTGCAAATCGTATATTTGGCATAGTGTTGGCCAGATACATCAAGGAACCTTTCAACTGCCTATACAACGTGGGATATACCATCTTTGAATCTAAAATTGTTACCTTCAAATTAGTGATCATAGGCGTTGCCATAGTTTTGTAGTCCTCCATTTGAAACCTCTCCAGTATCTCAACTGCATACTTGCCTTGCACAATGAAAATCTTCCTTGGCCTTTGTCGATCCTCCAATCCTAAAATGTAATGCATCATGCCAATGTCCTTCATCTCGAACTTAGTGGCCATATCTACCTTGCACCCGGCAATGAGCTTCTTTGAACTTGTAAGAAATAAGTCATCTACATATAGCTCCAAAACAATGAGATCAACTCCAACAAATATATAATATAAGTTAGGATCTGCTTCAGTCTTTGTGAAACCCATAATTTGTATGTATCCATCTGTCCTGGAATACCATGCTTGTGGTGCTTGCTTGAGTCTATACAAGGCCTTTTTCAACCTACAAACATGGGCTTACTTCTCATTGATCTCAAATCCCCGAGGCTACTCTATGTACACTTCTTCCTCAATGATCCCATTGCGGAAAGTTGTCTTCACATCCATTCAATGTGTCCTCCATCCCATGATTGAAACTAAAGACAATTGCTTTAATGAAAGTGTACCTGGCAATTGGAGCAAAAGTCTCCTCATAGTCCATTCCCTCTTTTTGGGAAAATCCTCTCACCACAAACCTCGCTTTGCACTTCTCTATGTTGTTATTTGTCGCATGCTTTATCTTGTAGATCATTTTGTCGCATGCTTTATCTTGTAGAGCCACCTAGAACTCACTAGTGATTTCGCCTTTGGTCTCTGCAATATTCCCATACATTATTCTTCATGATGGAGGTGTACTCCACCATGGCATCCCTCCAAACTTGTTGGTTTGTTGTTTTCTGAAAATTGGAAGGCCTAGGATCTATGATGCTGCTCATTAATGGTTATGTAGTTTAGAAATCTCTTTGAAGGTCTACTATTCTTGAATGTACTTCTAGGTGCCTCAACATGCTCTTGAGCATCCCTCAATGTCTAAGTGAACCATTGAGGTCTCCTAATAGAACTATTAGGAGCTAGCGGCTTCTCCTCTGCACCTGAAGGCTGTTGCCTTGAATTGGAAGTGTAACACCCTGGTTTTGACCCCATTTGCATTAAAAATGTTTATGATGTATATATTGTAATTAATCATGGTGTGGAGCTAAACGAAAAAGCCCCACCATCGATTTAACGTTTTATGTTCCGACGATTAAAATCGTTGCCAATGGTATATTCGTGCTAGCCAGCACATTATAATTTTCGCATCATGTAAATATGCATTTTAATTAAAATACCCACAACCAGCTATGTCTATGCAACATAAAAAGAGATGGGGGCATGATTTTCCTAAGGACAAGGAGGTAGAAATATTTAACCTTTGGGGCCAATGGGGAAAAGCCAAATGTCAAAGGGAGAACCCATCAAACCCTCAACTACCCATTTTTTGTTTTTTTCCCCAATCATTAAATTTTGCCAGAATGTGGTTGAGTTAGTTATTGCATGGGGATGGGAAGAGTATGGGCAAGAAATTCGAATTTGGGGAAAACCCATTGTTGGGGAAAATCAATTTTGATTTTTGGGGCAAGTAAACACCCAAAAATGCATGCCCATTTGGTCAACCATGGACGTTCTTCATTTTTGGGCTCACGCAGGGAAGCTTGGGAGCTGTTTTCACCTCCACGATTTTTCCTGTGGTATCTTCTCCTTCATGATTTGGTCTCCTGGGCGTTTTCATCATCATCATTCACCCACGTTAGGGCTCCCTCAAGTGGCTGGGAATTTGCTGAGTGTGAAATTCACGATTGTGGATTTGTTGTGTATATTTTTCCCTTGCGTGGGTAGTCGTTCTTCATTTTCTGGAGGCTGAGAATTTCGTTTTTGTGATGTTCTTGTGGTTGGGTTTCTTCCCCAACGATTTCTGTCGCATTTCCCTAATGTTTGCCAAGCCGAAAATCATTTTTGTGCTTCCCAGTGATTTAGAGGAGAGACCACACCCTCTTGGGTGTTGTTGATTTTGTTTTTGGCCACGTTAGGGTCAAAACGTCCCTAGGATACGATTTGTTGTTAGTGGGCTATTCTTACCCTCCTTGGCAGTTAATTTTGTGGCTGAACTGTTTTCCTCAACCCAAAAATTGTGTATATTGCTGTGTATGCAATTGGTCTTTGGACTGTATAGGAGTGGAAAGTAGTCTGCTTGACAAACCTAGTGTTTTGCAGGAGCCTCATAGACAGAGCTAGAGGGATGGCTCTCTTCTCTACACCCCCTGAATAACACTGGGAAGGGAAGTCATGTCCTGAGGGATTACGCAACAGAGAAGGGAATGATTCCTTGTGTTGGGTGTGTGTGGAAGTCTTAGGAGTCAAGCTAGTTCTGGTGTAGGCATCCTTAGCTCTTCAATGAGCCCACTAGCTTAGCAGACAGTGCTTCTATCTCCTGATTACTTGATAAACCCAACTTGTTGGCTTGGCTATGTGTTGTTGTGTACTCTTGGTCTAATAAACCCAATCGTGTTGGCTTGATTGAGTTTTGACATATCTTTGGCTATGTGTGAGCCTGCTTAGTTTCCTTATTCCTTATGGGAATCATGCCCAGCTCGGGGGTGGTAGTGTTGCTGAGAGATTAAGGAGCACATTGGCCTATGGTTGGGTGGAACGTTGCAGCGACATAGCTGGTTGCGGGACGAGTTTCTTCATAAGATAAGTATTCTTGTCTATTTCATCTCTGCAATTGTATTTGTTGTTTAATGAAAATGATGAACATGCTAAATGCTNAATTATGCATCTACGCATGTTTTAGTTCAAAGCATTTCAATTTTTATCATGTGTATGTTCATGGGGCTAGTTGCCCGGATAGATAGCATTATGGTAGCGTCCTCTTCACCGGTCAGAGGGGCGGGGACATTACAAAAGTCACTGGTGACTCTGGCTCAACCTTTGGAGCTTCTTACTCCTCATCCTCTGTCACTGGAATTGGCTCATGAGACTTACTTCATGTAAAGTCTTCCTCAAACTTTACATCCTTGATGATGACTAGCTTTCTCTGCTATAGAGTAAAGGCCTTGTAGGCCTTTGTAGTCTCACTATAACCAACGCAAAAATCTTTGTTGTTGGAAGGCTCCAACTTGGTCCTCTTCTCTACTAGCACATGAATATAAACTAGACAACCAAAGATGCATAAATGACTCACCTTTGGTTTCACATCAGTGAATGCCTCCTTTGGTTTCTTGTCCTCAAAGATTTTGTGTGTATATCTATTCTCAATGTAGATTGTTGTGTTGCATGCTTTTTCCCAAAGGAACATCAACAAGTCTTGGTCATGTATCATGGCCTTAGCAACCTTTATGATTGATCGATTCTTACTCTCTACAACCGTGTTCTATTGTGGGTTGTACGGAACAATCAACTACATCTTGATTCTTGTATCCTTGAAGAAACCCTCAAACTCCTTGGAGGTATACTCATCCCACATTGTTCGATTTTGAAAGTTTGATCTACTTCCCTGTTTTGTTTTCAACTAGATCTTTGAACTCCCGAACCTTGTTAAAGATCTCATCCTTGGTCTTTAGAAAGTTGATCCAAATTTTGCGAGATAAGTCATCAATGAAGGAAACATAGTACATGCTTCTAAGATTAATGCTACTAACATCAATCCACATACATTCGAATGCACTAGGTCTATAATCCCCTAAGATTTATCCTCGCTGCTTGAAAAAGTAGCTTTCACATGCTTGCTAAGTGTGCACCCTTTGCATAGTCCCTGTTACTCATTGCTGAACTTTAGAAGACCTATGACTATCTCCCTCAAAATAGGAAACACACTATGATGTAGGTGTCTTATCCTCTTGTGCCACAACTTGCACAAGTTGTTTGTGTTATGAACTAGAGCTCAGGCAAGTTCATTTTGTAACCTACATAAGTTGCCTTTCCTAACTTTGATCTTTAATATTGATTTTGGGCTAGACTCCTTCAATCTTATAAGGTCTTGCTAGTTCTTGAATTCTACTGCAATGTCCTTATCTTCCATAAAGAAGTTGAAAGCAAATTTTTCCTGATACCTGGAACAAACAATACATTGTCAAATTCTAAAGAGTTATTTGACTGGAGCTAGAAGGGAATGGTACCAAGTATTGTTATTGGATACTTTACTTTACATCATCACCAAGCTTGACCTAAACTCTTGAGACATGCTTTGTTAGACTTGAAAATAACTCTTAGGTTGATGTCATATGCCTAGATCCTCCATTATTGATATACCAAGTGTTCCCTAGAACCATGTTAGTAGAAAGGCGAGATATTATTGAGAAATCCTTCTCGAACATGGAGGAAAACTCACTCATCTAAGTTTTATTAGCGGTTGCTACATTATTTTGTTGTTGCTTCCCTTTACATTTCTTGTCTGAACATTGTGATGCATAATGTTTTTGCTTATGGCATATGAAGCACTTGATTTTACTCAAATCCTTCTTCCCTTGCTATGAGGTTGACTCTCCACTCTTTACCTTACCATTCATGTGTTCTTTACACCTTCCCTTCTTCATTTGACCAAATAGGGCATTATCGTTAAGCTTGACTTGAACTCTTGAGATGTGCTCTGTTAGACTTGAAAATAACTCTTGGCCTGATGCCATATTCCTAGATGCTCCACTCTCCATATACCAAGTGTTCCTCAGAATTGTGTTGGTAAAAAGGCAAGATACCATTGAGAAATCCTTCTCAAACTTGGGGGAAAACTCATTCATCCAAGTGTTAGTAGAGGTTGCTAAATTGATTTTGTTGCTACTTCTGTTTACACTTCTTGTTTGAACGTTGTGATACATAATGTTTGTGCTTATGACATATGAGGGACTTGATTTTACTCAAGTCCTTCTTCCTTGGTTGTGAGGTTAACTCCCCACTCTTTACCTCATTGTGTCCTTTACCTCTGCCTTTCTTCATTTGACCAAATAAGGCATTGTAACTGTCACCTCCCTGCTTGTTGGCCTTTGATTCCATTCGAGTCTCCTCCTATATATAGCCATTCCATAGTCTTTCAAAGAAGGGAAGTTTCGTTCGAGCACAAACACCTAGACAAATGTTTTCCCATTGAGATGAGAACCAATCTAGTGCTCAAGTCACTAGCTCTTTGTCTTTAATCTGCTTTTGCATGGGGTAGTTGACCTAGTGAAGTACTTTGCTTTGGAGGATAGATGGAATCCATGGTGGTTTGGGATTGAGTGGTGTGGACTCGCCTTGTGTAGTTAAATCACCTTGAAGTCCTTATTGCGCACGGTATCATCATTGGAGCATGACACTTGTATTGTAGAGTGGATATCTTACTTGTGTGGCCTACAAGTGCTCATGTAGGTTGCTTGTAAGGGCTTGTGCCCACATGGTACTGTTGGCTTCCCTTACCTCTCATATAAATAGAAGAAGGAGAGAGTCTTTCATTCATATGACTTGTGTGTTCATTCTTTCTCACTCTTGCATATAGATGTGACCTAGAAGAGACTTGTTCCTAGAAGAGACTTGTTCTATCTCTCTAGGTCTTCACTTGTACTTGTTTTTCTCTCTTGGGCACTAGAATTTCTTGGCCTCTTTGGAGTTTCTTGGAGCATCTTGGAGTTCTATGTTTAGGGTTTTACCCTTGGAGATTGGAGACTAGGGTTTTGGGAGAAAACCCTAGGCTGGACTTGTGAATAAGAAGAGAAGAGGGGGAGTCCCACTTTTTGGGAGGGGGTGCCCACAAGATCCCCATTTTGCGAAATGCATCTTGCACATTGTCGATTGCTTTATGATTTATTGTGTTTTGCAAAATGAGGGGTGTGGCTAAACATTTTGCCAAGTGGCTTATTGCTGCCTTTCACACACCTAGGGGGGAACGTGGTAGAAATCTTCAAGCCACTCGATGTGTCCTTGGGGGCAAGTCTCGAGTCAAGGCTATCACCTTGTTCTTGACTCCTCCGTTTAGGCAAACTCCTAACGAAGCCAAGGGGGGTAGACCCTACGAGTTACTAAGGTTGGTTACTTAGATGATGATGAGTAAGTTTTTTAGGAGTTTTGACAAATGAATTCGACACAAGGTATTTGCAATATTTGTTATACCACAATAGCATAGAAATCAAAACTTGATAAGCAATAATGCAGAAACATATGATAATATCAGAATAGATCAGTGCCAATAATGGAGTCCACAAATGAGATTGCTGTTGAAATACAAATGGGTGTTGCAAGTGCTCTTGGTCAAATTTTAAGTTAATGTATGATGAGTGAATTAAATTAGGCGGGGGGACTCCAGATATACCCAGGGGGTACTTGGAGTATGTCCAAAAGTAACAACCGCTACGGCTACTCGCAAGGAATGTGTGGGCTGAATGGAGTCTCTGAGATTGTGTTCATAATACATCCGCTAGGATGTAACAGAGATCGGCGCCTCGAGGTCACTGTCCAATAGTTCCCACTTCCTTTGGGTATTTTGCCACTGTTTACGGTTCAATCGAGGCGTTGGATTTTCGCCTGAGGTGGTTAATTGGGGAAAGTGAATCCTAATTATTCTAGTCACTCGCGTTGCTTTTGATACAGCTTGACTGATCGGACGAACCGCAGCCAAGTGCAGAGCATACACACCGGAGCCTTGATAAGTTTTTAAAGGATTTTACGCTGTGTTCTTTGTTAAAAAAAAAGAAGAACCTCTAGGAATCTCTTTCGGTCCAAGTGGACCTCAATCGGGAAAGCGAGGAGGGGTTAATTTTAGATAATAAGAAATAAACAAAATAAAACAAACATCAAAACACAACTCACAGGTTATCTAATTAGTCCTACCACACATCTCTTTCCCCTTTCGGGTCAATTGGGAAGTCGTGGGGTAAGTAGTATGATTACTTTGAATTTGTAAAAGATATTGAAATGCTTATAATTCAAAGTATACAATACTGCAATGTAAGACAAAACTAGAAAAAAGCGAAAAAAGTGCAATAAACAAAAAACGCAGGATCCCCCTTGGGGGGATGGGGAGTGGGCTCGAAAGAGCCTACTCGAAGTAATCCTTTTTATTATTAAGGGTTACAAATATCAGCAAATTAATTGAAAAAATGCCGCTTGGTTCTTATATCGAACGAACCCAAGGGATTACAAAGTACAACAATAATGATTACGGAAGATGGGGAGACCCCTGGGGGGTTTCGAATGGCCCAAAAATTGCTTTTCGGACAGCACCTCCTCCTCTTTTCGGATGGATATGCTAAAAACCAGCGAGCTTTAATTAGTGTAAAGTGCCCAAAAACATTTTAAAAGTGTCTTTGGACAACCCCCAAAAAACTACCGAAAAAGACTAAGTTAAAGTACTTTTTAAGAAAAGACAAAAATAACTCAAGAGGACAAGTCGTCTTGAGGATCTTGGCTAGCTTTGGGGCAGCCAATGCAATGTGCACTTTAGATGCTGGATTTAACTTTTAATAAAGAAAGACTGTTCACTTTAAACAAGCTTTTGATTTGGCTTAAAATTGCTTATAAAAATGAAAGACTTTTACTGCTAGATCTAGTTTTTAAAGCGAAAGGACTTGAATCTTTTTCTTAAATGAAACTAAACCTATCCATGCAACTCCTATATGTTCAAATCTAGAAAGATATCAACTTTGAAACAATAGATCTAAAATATAAAAGCCAAGTAACCGAGGAAGTGTTGATAAAAAAGGAGAAAGAGTGAAGAGGTGGCTTGTTGCCTGAATGATCAACCGTGGAGCTTTTCGGTGGAATGTCGAGGGACTATGCCTTTGAGAAAGTTTGGAGAAAGTGAGGAAGCAAACTAGATCAACACCCTCTCCAAGCTAGGAACCCGTAACTAATCCAAAGGCTTGCCAAGATGCTTGTGAGATCCGGTTAATACATAAACAGAGATATTGGAATAGCATGCATATAATCTTATAAAGCATGTTAAATCTAGATCTCTAGACATGCATAAAAGAAAAAGAGATAGCCAATAAACTTATTAACAAATTCCTTTCCTATCAAGATCATAATAAACTTATTATCAATCTTTTAGTACTGGATCCACAATATCAAAATAAACAAGTTATGAACACAGATATAAGTTACCTCAGTGAAACATGGCAATGCTCATCCACACATAATAACATGACACCATCTTGCCTCCAAAGCTTCTCTTTATTTCAACAAAAAGAATGATCAATACAATATTACACAATAGCAAGGTTTTCTTCCCAGCTCTAACTCGCTTGGAAGAGGAAAAAGCTGCTTTATTTATAGGCAGATTGGCCAAGAGGGGCGCATGCTTGACTGAAAGAGAGACTAAAGCTGACAGAGAGTTAAGCCGAGCCTGATCTGATGATGAACTGAGTCTAACTGGACTAGAACTGCAAATCGGAGTGACACCTCACTTAGTGAACTGAACCAACCAACAAACAACTCCCAGCTTGATCCACATGTGTGGAGGAGAGAGAAAGGAGGGCGCAACCCTAGATCTGCATGAGCCAGTTAAGCTGCTCTTAAGCCCTGATCATGCCTTCAGTCAAGGAATGGGAACTCCCGGTCAATCTGAAGCCGATGAGATTGACTTCAGTCAAATCGGAGCAAAATCCACTGATTTAGGAATTTGGATTTGCTCCATTATTTAATCAATTTTTAATTAAATTAATTAATATTTGATTTTTTTGGATTTTCTCACTTGAGTGATGGAAAAATCACTCAAAACTTAGGAAGAGTGGGTTTATGGGTTTACCGGGTGCTCTGAGTTAGAAAATGAGCACCCCCATGACTGAATCTGACTTTTAACCCCACTTTTATTACAAGACCAATTTTTCCAATTAGACTATTAAAAAATAGCCTAAGTTTTGTGGAAAAATTAAAATTAAAAAAAAAAACCTAGGGGGACTTAGCACATGTTCATATGACTCGACCATAATGCCTAGCATGTTTATACATTGACACACATACTCTAATAACCTCAATAGGTCTAAATGCCAAGCCGACCACCCCAACTTTGGAGGTATTGAGTGAAAAACTCAGAAATTATCAGTCGTTTATTCAACAATCAATATTAACCAAGGGAAAAAACACTCTGGGCTGATCGGATTGACAAATAAAGTCTAAGAGACCGAGTCTTTTACAGACACTACCATGCTAGAACATTTTATTACAACTCCCCCAAGGGGGTATGAACACGTGGTAGATAAAAAAAACATTTCTCAGAAGCAAGTCTGAAGGTCTTCTGAAGTCCGAACAAATCATCTTTGTCCGGTTCACCAGGCTCACTTGATAAAACCAACAAGTACAACTTAGGTGGTAACATGGCCCATGTCCCGAGGGCATGGGAAACGTGGGGGGCACGCCCTCCACTCTGTGAAACACTGCTTTAAAATCATTTCCAAAAAGATAGAAAAAGAACTTAAAGACAACTTCAACGAAACCTGCTCCAAAATTCTGATTTGCCTCCTTGTATCTTCATATATTTTAGAATAGGGATGTGCTGCCTGCTGTAACCAGAGAACCATCCTGTAGGATTAAAGCTTCATTGGATAATTTGTCTCCTAATTCATTTACCTCTATAAACATGATTGAATGATAAGTTTTCAGAGGAGCTTCTTATTTCTATAATCTTTTCCTTAACAGTAAGCAACAGCTCATTTTCCAGGTTTATCTTGATGTTAGTCCAATCACTGACAATTTTACTATCTCCAAATACCTGTAGGTTATCTGTTCCTGTCTGTTGACAATTTGAGCAAAATCCACAAGGCACACAGTTCTGATTTATCTTGATGTTAGTCCAATCACTGACAATTTTACTATCTCCAAATAACTGTAGGTTATCTGTTCCTGTCTGTTGACAATTTGAGCAAAATCCACAAGGCACACAGTTCTGATTTATTATTGGTACCTTGGCCCACTGCCCGCCTTAAAGGTAATCAAATGATAAATGTATCAGATATAATATACCACCCAAGCCACAAGCACCTGAACTATTTTTTTAAGTTCCATTGAATAATCCCCAAGGCTTGGAAAAATCAATAGCAGGCCATTGTGTCATTTTTCCTGTTTTGGCTTCACTGGAACCCAAATACCATTATAAATTTATATGCATATCTAATCTGGAAGCAGACCTGAATAGGAATGATTTTTTTATTATGAAAAGTCATATTTTTTCTAGCTAACTAGAATGCCCAAGCCACTGTGCAGGGTGATGCTTTATGCTCTTTTACCTTTTAATTTTCACACCAGATCTTGAAACAGTCTAATGAAGATTTTCTTTCCCATTTCCCATCTTCATTGGCTAGCTTGAAAGCTTATTTCCATACTTTGAAAATGGACAATGAACTAACAAATGATCAACCAATTCTTCATCGGTTTTGCATAGAATGCACCTGTTTGGCCTCCCAAGATCTTAATGGATAATAGTAAATACGTAACTGTTACTTTTTTTTCTGTTCAGCAGGGCTCCAGAAAACTGGCAGTGGGATTGAGGAAAGTGTACATTGGATCGGTAATCAATCCACCGAGGCAGGTTTTTCAATAATTATAGCCACATGTCCTGACTGTATAAATTGTGTATTTTATTTGAGTTCATTTTCATAGCAAATATTATATTAATGTTTTTTGCCATAGCATAGGCAGTTGCAGGATCTATGTTGGGTTGAAAATGATGTTAACAGTGAATGGTATTTACTTATTTGTATATCTGATACCTGTTAGAGTTGGCATTAATATAGACCTTTTTCTGCCATGCATATTGGCTATGGGTTGATTGAAATGGACAGAAAGATTTTCAGGCTTTATTAACGTATACAAGGCAATTAGAAGCTGATATTAGAGAGCAACAAGAGCAAAATAAAAGCTTTGCCTCAAAGGTATTTCCTTTCTATCCATTTTCATTAGTTCTATTGATTCTATTTTGGGTTGTATATGTTTACACTTCATTCAGGTATGCGGTGAGGCTACTTATTTTGGTTTGATGCTGATAGCTTTGGTCATCACACATGGCATTTTTTCAAAAAAGTTTGAAGTTCATTGAAATCTTAAAATTCAATTGGGATGGCAGCTTGAGACACTGGAAATGGAGCGGGATGCATTCGAGAAACAATTGAAGAAAATGGTTAATGACAAGTTTTAGCTTCTTAACATTCACAAAGATAATTTACTTTGTCACTTTATAAATATTTGGTTGTTGTAAAAAGAATATATATGAAGCAGAGTATTAAATTTTTAGTTTTGCTTTTGCAGGAAGAGACTGAGTTGCCATCTTTAAAGAAATCTCTACAGGATGTCTCTAGGGAGAAAGATGCTGCAATTATAGCAAGGGTAGAAGTTATACTCATTATAGTGGTGTTCAGCCTCTCTACATCATCATGCTATTGTTATTAATATTATAATAATGTGGGCATTGTCATTTCTGTTTATGAATTTTATAAGTAGGACGATCAATCAGCACAGCTTCGAGCAGTAAGAAGGCGTCTAAGGGAAGTGGAGGAAGAGCAATATAAGGTCAAACCTTGCCTTTTTTCTGTGTTTGGGGCTTACTCATTCATTTCTTTCATTTGAAGAAATATCTATTTTGTTTTCTCAACAGGCTGAAGAAGATGCTGCAACTCTGAGAGCAGAACTAAATATGCTACAACGACAAGAAGAGCAACATCAGAGTAGTGGCATTCCATCATCTTCTATTACTATCGAACACTTGAGAGCAATGGAACAGGAAATGGCCAACATTAAGGTCGAGTTACAGGTAAAATACACAAATTTTTTTACACTTCAATAGAATCATTGAACGTGTAATGTTGAAGGATTTTGCTTTAGTTTGCATGCGGGTTTGCATCTTAGGAAGCAGTACGACAGAGGCAAGAGGAGCAACAAAAACTTGCTGCAGAGAAAGAGCGTTTCGTTCTGCTTATGACGGAGAAGCAGCAACTTGAAGAGAAACTGCTTTTGGCCTCAGAGAAAATTTCAGGTAAATCAATCTCTCACATGATCTAGTCATTTCTTTTAACATTGCATTCATAGGATGATTCTATAAAAGTTCTTTGTCTGTACATGTTGCTTTTATGATGATGATGTTACTGTCCACTAAGATCAAGTTAATCAACAAGGTCTATTGGACAAATAAAATGAATTGGACAATGTTCTGCAAAATATCATTTCGATATTTGAACATAGTGGAATTGAAAGCACTGAGTTCATTTTGGTTTTTGTAAGCCAGGAGGCCCTGGATAGTAATAGAGATATGAAACTGGGTAAAGTTACATCTGATATTATTGAGAGTAGGGCAAGTTAGGAGGAAATGCTACTCATCCTCAACTTTCATTGTACCAGAAAGTTTGTAATTTTGCTCAGCATGGGGTATTTTTAGGTTAGTCCAACTACCAATTTTATTATGGAGGTCATTAGCATTGGTCCTGAATTTAGCAATTTTTATTGTGTTTTTTAAATTTCACAATGCTGGAAAATAATTGTGATCTTCCAAATCAAGATTGATAAGATCTTTATGGTATATTTCTACTTCCTCTTGTAATGCTTTCATTGTTGTTCTAGGTCTTATCTTTAAACTTCATAGGTATATAAGATTTAATATATTGATATTATTAATTTGATTGTTTTTGCTAATAGCCAATAGCAAAACCAAGTCACAGCCTCTACCCCACCCACTTTTAAGCCTATGGCTAGTAGACTACTGCTCTTGCTAGAAGAAATAACAACGAGTCTATCCCGTACCAGAGCCCTCCAGATTCCTCTCCATGACTGGTCAGGTGACGTGTTTTGCACCCCTGGGATAGATCTAGAGTCAATGTGGCTTCATCATATGTCTGAAGATGCTTTGGTACCTGCCACAGCCTATGGTTAGTACCTCTTGCAATTGGAGGAATCTTAGGAACTATTGCTCCTGAATGGGCTCCCTTGTTTCCTAGACTCTTATTTCTTCACTTGTCAGCTGCATGGTGAAGGTGTGAGTCTCGTCACCTGTCTTCTCTTGCCACTATATTCTATTTTATTCATCACTTCTCAGTTTCCCCCATCTTCCTTGTCGACCATGCTCTTCTCTCCTTCTCCCTCCCAGTTGACACCCCCCTCCCACTGCACCACCCACCCCGCGGCCACCTTGTACTACTAGCCTTTTCGATGATAGGGTTTGGGACACATTCTCTTCCCACTTTCGTATGATGCTTCCCCCTGAGTCCCAATTCTTTCTACTTGATTCTACCTCTTCCAAGTACACCTACCTCTCGTCTACCATCTGGGAAGCAGCCTTAAAGTCATACTCTCACACCACCCACTCCACTCATGCTGCCCCAAAACTTGGCTCATGCACCTATGAACCAACTGAAAATTTTGATATTCCCAACACGGTTTCAAGTTTAGTTTTTCATGCGATGTTTAATTCCCAAACCCCATCATTGCAAGATCTCTTTGCATACATGAAAATTTAAAAATTCTTGAAACACTTAATAAATTTTCTACTTTTAACAACTCAGAAATTTATGACAGCCATATGGAGTCTCGAGATGATCCCCCCGAGGAGTCGAGCCTTGTTTCTATGTGTTTGACCAAAAGCCCTGCAAAACGCATGCCAAATTCCTACCCAAAACAATTTGAAGCTTCTTGCAAATTTTGCCAAGGAAGAGTAGCTTTTAGGATACACCGTCAACTTATCTATCTAGCTCACCCTTAGGCTTTACCCTATGCAAATTTTATGAATACCCCTTCTACTGATGACAAATACTTCAATCAATCTACAAAGCTAAAGTAGGATAAACCAATGGAGTAGCACTACCTTTCTTATGGACTAGATAAGCAGACCTTACAATGCCAACATGAACAATTACTTCAAAGATTAATTGTGTTGAAATTCTGAGCTTAACTCAGCCCAAACACTTAGTAGAACTCTGATATCAGTCTTCAACATTCATAAAATCAAACACATATCACATGCATGTAAATTTCATGTCTCTGTAAGCTGATATACTGTAACTAAGTAAACTTTGCAGCGGAAAATTAACTCAAAAATAAAAAAATCAGCAGACTGTAAAACACATTTAAGACACAGTATTTTGGTCAAATTTGACCCTGGAAAAACCCCCTCAACCCCTGGGAAAAAACCAGCATGCAAGAGAAATTTTTATTGAGCTTCAGGAAAAATCAGACATCAATTTTTACAGTCAAAAAAATCAACTTATCTCAACCCAGAAATCTGTCTTGGTTTTCGTGCTATTTTCTTCTCGAAAAATGTGCCAAAACCAGCAGCAACTCAGCCTCGATTTATGTGCCAGACCGTACAGCATTTAATGCAGCCGTACAACACCTCGTTTTCTGTGCCAGACCGTACATAAATTAAGTGCAGCCGTACAGCAATTAATGTAGCTGTACCCTCCTCGATTTCTGTGCAAAAATTAATGCAGCCGTACAGCATTAAATGCAGGCCGTACCCTCCTCGATTTCTGTGCAGCAATACACCTCCTCGATTTCTGTGCCAGCATTTAATGCTCCTGTACTCCTCGATTTCTATGCAAACTGTGAATCTCTCTCTCAACTGTCCTGAAAATCGAGCCCTCCTCTCAGTCTCATCAGCAATCTCCTGCAAAATGTGCTTCTCACACTTCTCACCAAGCTCCTCTCTTGGAAATCGAGCCACTTCAAGAAGT
>LPNX010263255.1:256803-298087 GCA_001517045.1 Pseudotsuga menziesii
GCATGAAGCTTATCTTTTAGGGCCATTTTACGATTTTCATTCTTGTTCTCATACAAACCTTTTAAAGTATCCCACATCCCCTTAGCAGTTAGTTTCTCTGCCAAATGTGGGATGAGGTGATCTCGAACACCATCCAGAAGCAGTCTTTGTGTTCTGGCCTCCTTCACCTCATGTATGTCAAGGGCTATAGGATCAGCTGCGGGAGGAGCCACTGTGGTACTAACAAAGGCCCATAACTTGTTTTCCTTGAGAACAGCTGTCATCCATGCTTTCCACTGTAAGTAGTTGGAAATCCCTTCCAACCTATCTTCATACCGGATGCAAGCCATCATTCTCTTCTGCTCTTTTTTCCAACAAAGCACACTCTGCCTTCTTTGACCAAAAATATCAGCTGTACTGAACCAGCACTTCTCTGCTCACTCTCAGCAAAAAAAGATTAACAGACAGCTGTTACTTCACATGCACTAGCATCAAAAAATATCAGCACTTCTCTGCTGCCCAACAGTCCACTGAAATCTCAGAGCCCCAGCTCTGATACCGGGCTCTGATACCATGTTGAAATTCTGAGCTTAACGCAGCCCAAACACTTAGTAGAACTCTGATATCAGTCTTCAACATTCATAAAATCAAACACATATCACATGCATGTAAATTTCATGTCTCTGTAAGCTGATATACTGTAACTAAGTAAACTTTGCAGCGGAAAATTAACTCAAAAATAAAAAAATCAGCAGACTGTAAAACACATTTAAGACACAGTATTTTGGTCAAATTTGACCCTGGAAAAACCCCCTCAACCCCTGGGGGAAAACTAGCATGCAAGAGAAATTTTTATTGAGCTTCAGGAAAAATCAGACATCAATTTTTACAGTCAAAAAAATCAACTTATCTCAACCCAGAAATCTGTCTTGGTTTCTGTGCTATTTTCTTCTCGAAAAATGTGCCAAAACCAGCAGCAACTCAGCCTCGATTTCTGTGCCAGACCGTACAGCATTTAATGCAGCCGTACAGCACCTCGTTTTCTGTGCCAGACCGTACATAAATTAAGTGCAGCTGTACAACAATTAATGCAGTCGTACCCTCCTCGATTTCTGTGCAAAAATTAATGCAGCTGTACAGCATTAAATGCAGGCCGTACCCTCCTCGATTTTTGTGCAGCAATACACCTCCTCGATTTCTGTGCCAGCATTTAATGCTCCTGTACTCCTCGATTTCTGTGCAAACTGTGAATCTCTCTCTCAGCTGTCCTGAAAATCGAGCCCTCCTCTCAGTCTCATCAGCAATCTCCTGCAAAATGTGCTTCTCACACTTCTCACCAAGCTCCTCTCTTGGAAATCTAGCCACTTCAAGAAGTCTCTCTTGAATAATGTGCCAAAAATGAAGTCTCATGCACTTTATTTACCCTATTAGGGTTATTCTCATGACTTTTCACCTTCAATGGACGAGATTAGATCTTGGCCAAAAGATTTATGGCTGGGATCTAATCTCTCACTCACTTAAATCTCCTAAGTGAACTTTACAACAAATTTTTCCTTTTTGAAAAGTCATATTACCCTAAATATTTAAAAGTACACTTTATGACTTAAAGTCACTTTAAAAACATAATAAAGTGAAACTCACTTTTAAATCATAAAGTCACATCAAAAAGGTACTTTAATAAAAAACACATTACTAAAGTCACTTTAAGAATATAAATGAGACTCCAAGTTAATGACCCCTGCATCTAGGCACCTGATGCAGGAGTGCCACCGAGCTATCAAATTCTAACAAATTGACCAATAGATTATAGAACCAAACATAATAAATCCTTCGTTTTTAAAAAATGCTCCATAAAAGATATGACAATAGGCTCCAAAAGAGAGAGAGCTCTCAAACTCCAACCATGAGAAATGACTGAAAGAGCCAACCCTTGTATAGGTTGTAGGTTCATCATTGCAAGATCACTTTGCATACATGAAGATTTAAAAATTCTCGAAACACTTGGAAATTTTTCTGCTTTTAACAGCTGAGAAATTTATGACAGCCATACACATTCAAACTCAGAAATTTTTATGACAGCTATACACACAAAAATAACTCAGTGATTTTAGACCAAATTGGTCCAGGATAAAACTCCGAAGGGAAAACTTGTTCAGAGAGAGTTTTTTATTATTTTCTGAGTCAATTTACAAAACAGAACAGTAGTACTTATCTCAACTTTCCATCTCGAAAAGTGTGCCACATTCAACAAAACTTCTGAACCTCACTGACAGCAGTACAGCCCATACGTGCCAGTCAACTTTCAGCTGTACGGCCTAGGAAAACATGCCCATATTTGACAGCAGTACGATCAGCATTAAATGCTGTACGGAATTCTCGAATTATGTGCCTGAAACAGCTGTATGGTCACCTCGAATTTTGTTCCTGTTATTCTTCTCGAAAAACACACCCAACTTGCTGCTGTACGGCCTGATCAAAATATGTGCCTTCCTGTCACTGTACGGTGAGTAATTAATGATGACCTTTATTACCTAGAAAAGCGTGCCAACATTGGAAATCGTGCCCATCTTCAGCTTCTCAATTTTTGTGCAAGGGTTTTTCTTCTCTCCTCTTGTCTGCTTGATTTCTCTCTTTTTCTCTTTTTGTTCTTCAAAGCTCATGAATCACAATGAATGAATTCTCATGCCTTAGTTTTGTTTGAGTAGCCACCTTCTTTTCAATCAATGGCTATGATTAAAAGTTAACTAAATGAGATCTAGGCCACAATCAAATGCTCATTTTTCTCATTAAATGAATTAAATCCTCCTCACTTAAATATTAATGAGACATTCAATATATTGCCCACTTTCTTTTTTAATTCTCTTAAAGTCAATTAATTAACATAACTCATACCGCTTTATAAAGTGAATTTATTAAAAATAAAGTACATCCTGCTTTATAAAGTACTAGGGACTGTTGATTAAGTTGTCATTGATGCCTGTTGAATTTTTACCAAAGAAGCGTTTGTTCACTCATGTCTTGGGGTGGACAAGGACACTTTAATAAGTGGTCCTTAGCCTGATTAAAAAGGTGAGATTCGAGAATACTTTTTTATGAAGTGACCTTTTTAATGTGAGTTTGAGTTTATATTTTAAAAGTGACTTTATGAGTATTAAATGTGGGTGTGCATCAAATTCTCATTTAATTAATTAAAAGTGATTTTTAATAAGGAAATGAGATGGGCCCTAGATCTCATTTAGTTGGCTTTTAATTTAAGCCATTGATCTCAAAGTGGAAGTTACTCAAACAAAAAGGGCTTGGGAAAGGCAAAGAGAATTCATTGTTCACTTTAACAAGAGAGAATTTTGAAGAGAAGGAGCATGAGAAATTTTAGAGAGTAAACCTTTGCAAAAATTTCCAAAATTCAGGAAGAGGAGAAGGGCACAGATTTCGAGGAGTTTGTACCAGTTGATTGGCATGATTCCCAAGGTGACTGTACAACTTTAATTGCAGCAGGCCATACAACATTAAGTGATGTCCATACAATCCGTACAACATAGATTTCAAGGCAGTCGTACAACACATTTTCGAGGTGAGATGGCACGAATTTCAAGGTGTTCGTACAACACAAAAATCCTGGAAGTACAACATTAATCGTGGTCTGTACAACAGGCAAAAACATGCATAGAAATCGAGGTCCGTACAACCTCCCATGTGAAGTCATACAACATGAATTTTGAGGCAACTATACAACAGGTTTTGCCAGTGAGATATTGGCACATGTCTTGAGAAGGGAGATAAGTAATGTTATTTAATTTTGTAAAGTTTGTCTGAAGAAATAAAATCTCTTTGAAGAACAGGTTTTCCTTTCGAGGTTTTTATTTGACCAAAAATACGAATATTTAATTTTCATGTGTGTGGCTGAGTTTAAATTTATGAGTAAGAGTTTAGGGCTGCTATAATTTTCAGAGTTCAAAGGTTGAAAAGAAATCTCATGTGTTTCATGTTTTTCAGTTAATATTTTAATGTTTCAATGTACATACATGATGGGGTTTGTGTATTAAACTATATGCAGCAATGAAACTGAAACCGGGTTGGGGTTTTAAATTTTTTTCAATGCCAACATAGGACTTTCTATGGCCCCTCAGGTTGTCATTGATGCCACCAAGGTCCTCTTCAGTGGACAAGCTTGATGAACAACTTGGGCTTTGGAACCCATTCACTGATGGTGTGCACCTTGTAGCACATGTTGGTTCAAATGACCCATTATGTGGTCATTTGTTGAAGAGGTCATGACTGGATAGGGTCATGAAGCCCACATACTTGGTATGTGCCACTTGATGTTTGTGGAGCCCACTGCTTGCACGTGATGAAGACCTTGATGCCTGTATAGCCCTTGTTGGGGTCATTATGAAGACCTTGTTGCCTGTATAGCACTTGTTGGAGATGGTCATTATGCATGAGAAGGTTTGGCACCCACATACATGGTGGTATGATGGACATTATATGATCATGATAGAGTTTGAATGTACCTTTGTACTTGATAATGGAGCCCTATGTGATGGGCTTGAAGTCCATGGAAAGCATATTGTTTAAATATTATATGATATCTTTGAAAGAGTCCTTGAAACCCTTGCATGTGGTGCCTTGGGTCTTGGAACCCTACACATGGTTGAGATGCCCTTACAAGTGTCCTTACACCCATGTACATGATGAAGAAGCCCTCAAGATCTTATCTCTTGAAGTGTTTAGTTTTTGATGAAAAGTAAACAAGGTAGAAATGAATATGGCTACTTCACAATTGATTGGGTTTATGATTGACCCAAATGACCTATATGGTACATTGACAGTGGGGCTTTGAGGCTTGTGACAGGTGCACGAGACATGCTCATTGAGATGACTGAGACCGACTTGGATCTGGAGGTGGTGTTGGTGATGATACAATTGTGAGAGTAGTTGGGTGTGGGACTGCCAGCTTTCAGAGGGAGTCCTTGGAGATGGTCATTATGCATGACTCTGAGGGATTTTTTGTACGTCTTCAGGTTGAAGAAGAACCTTGTTTCAGTTTCCACTATTGAGGACACGGGCTTTGGAGTGTATGTCCTAGGTGGGAAAGTCCATGTCTTTCCCAAAGTAGTAGGACCATCTGCTTCTTGTGCCATTGGAGTTAGATGCGAGAAACTGTACAAGCTGCTCTTCGAGCCTTATCATGCATTCACACACACTAGCAGCAGTAGTGAGTTATGTGAGTTGTGTCATAGGAGGATGGCCCATCTACATCATTCAATTTTGAGGATGCTAAGGGATACGACTATATGTTTATTAGAGTTCAACACATTGCAGAGTGGTGTGTGTAGAGAGTGTGCTTTGGGAAAGTACACCAGGATTGCTTTTTCGAGCAGTGATAGCAGATCAAGAGGAGTGCTTGATTTGATACATTTAAATTTTGTGGTCCTATGTCATCTGCGTCTTTGACAAGATTTGAGTACTATTCCAGGAAGACATGGATCTACTTCCTAAGGAACAAGAAATCAGAGGAAGTCTTGAAAAGGTTCCAAGAGTTCAAAGCTCTTGTGGAGAACCAAACAGGGAGAAGGATATGGGTACTCAGATCAGACAATGGGGGTGATTACACCTCCAAAACGTTTGATAAGTTTTGTAGACAGGAGGGAATAAAGATGTAGTTGGCAATTTCATATACTCCACAACAGAATGGATTTTCTAAAAGAAAGAACAGAGCTATAATGGGAGCGGTTATGCTGCACGATCAGGAGTCCACATCGTGCCTTCAGGTGTAAAATTCCAGAGGAGATGTTCACCGAGAAGAATCCTGATATAGGCCACTTCCGTATATTTGGATGCCTTACATATTCTCATGTCCCTTTTGAGAAAATGACAAAGTTGGAGCTTATTGTAGAGCAAGGCATCTTTGTTGGCTATGATGAGACTTCAAAGGCATTCTGCATATACCTTCCTGTACAGAGGAAAGTTGTAGCGAGGAGGGAGGTGAGATTTGAGGAGGAGCGAGCCTTTAGGAATTCTCGAGAGTCTGAGTAGGAGGAGCAACACATTTCTATTCCATCGGTGACTGCATCTCATAGTTTAGCTAGTTAGGGTACAAGGTCACAGGTCTTAGGTTTGATCGGTCCAAAGCTTTCAGGATCTTTAGGTTTAGAGAATCAGTCTACAAGGACTTCTGGTATAGGGACAGGTTCACAGGATTCAGGTTCACCAAGCACAAGATCTCAGACCACAGGTACTTTTTCAGGTAGACTGTCGTCAGATGAGGAGGTTTAGGGAAAGGGCCTTCCACAGGAAGCTACTTCCAGGAAGAGAAAGTCGAGCTGGCTTAAAGAACTTATGAAGGAAGCTGAGGAGTTTGTGGGGCTGGGCCTTCCACAGGAAGCTACTTCCAGGAAGAGAAAGTCGAGCTGGCTTAAAGAACTTGTGAAGGAAGCTGAGGAGTCTGTGGGGCCACCCAAGAGGGAGGTTTAGAGAGAGTAGAGCATTAGAGAGGTTTTCTTGTTAGATGGCTGTGGTGACTAGTTTGCGTGAGTCAGATCCTTCCACCTTTGAGGAGGCAACCACACATAAGGTTTGGAGAGATGCCATGATGGAAGAGTACAGTTCTATCATGAAGAATGATGCGTGGGAGATAGTTTTGAGACTAGAGGGAAAGTCAGTTGTGATTTCCAAGTGGCTCTACAAGATCAAACATGCTGCAGATGGTAGCATTGAGAAGTACGAGGCTCGCTTTGTTGCACGTGGGTTCTCACAGGTAGATGGAGTTGACTATGACAAGACCTTCGCACTAGTTGTTTGGTATTCCTTGATCATGGTAGTGATTTCCATAGTTGTAGAGATGGGTTGGAAGATCCACTAGATGGATGTGAAAACCGTATTTCTCAATGGTCATCTACAGGAGGTGTATTTGGAGAAACCAGAGGGCTTTGAGGTTCATGGGAAAGATTCTCATGTATGCAGGCTGAAAAAGGCCTTGTATGGATTGAAGAAAGCTCCTCGAGCTTGGTATTTGAGGATTGACTCTTATTTGCTGTCGATAGGATTTTAGAAGAGTGAGGTTGATCTCAATCTGTACTTCATTGTGGTTGGTGGTGATCCGCTCATTCTTCTGTTGTATGTTGATGACTTGTTTATCACAGGGGAGGAGCATCTTATTGCAGCTTGCAAGAGAGATCTTGCTTTAGAGTTCAAGATGACTGATCTCGGGCTGATGCACTATTATTTAGGGATGGAGGTTTGGTAAGAGGATGGACATGTTTTCCTGGGGCAAAGAAAATATGCAACTGATGTTGTGAAGAGATTTCGAATGGAGGGTTGCAAATCGATGGCCACACCTATGATCACCAATTGGAAGAAGGTTCATGCTTTTGAGGGAGAGTTGCTTGATCCTACCTTATACCTTCAGCTCATAGGGTCTTTGATGTATCTAGTCAATACCAGACCAGACTTGTTTTTGCGGTAAACACACTCAGTCAGCTCATGATGGAGCCTATAAGAGTGGGTTGGATAGTTGCAAAACATGTGCTGAGGTACCTTGCTGGGACAATAAATTATGGTCTGGACTACAGGAGCTCAGATGGAATTGGGCAAGCAATGTGACAAACTAGAAGAGCACTACAGGTTGTTGCTTTAGTTTGGGCTCGACAGTTGTGTCATGGTTCCGTCGGAAGCAAAAGTCCATTGCTTTGAGTTATGTAGAGGTTGAATACATGGTAGTCAGTCAAGCTAGTTGCGAGACATTGTGGCTTCGCAAGTTGTTGGTTGACTTATTTGATCAGGAGCTGAGACTTGCGGTTATTTACTTTGACAACCAGAGTTGCATTCGACTCTCTGAGAATCGAGTATTCCTTTACAGGTCAAAGCATATAGAGATCAAATATCACTTCATCAGAGACTAGGTTTAGAGGGGTGTTGTTGAGTTATAGTACATTTCTACTAAGGAGCAGGTGGTTGACATCCTAACAAAGTCTTTGGAGAGAGGAAAGCATGTTCACTTCAGAGATAAGTTGGGCGTGGTGAAAAACACTTTCCTCGGTAAGAGAGAGTGTTGAAAAAGTACCAAGGCAAGTGTTGTTCACCTTGTGATGCCTTGGGGTGGACAATAACATTAAATGTGGTCCCTAGTACTTTATTTTTTATAAAGGAGGTTTGAGTTTTAAATTAATTTGACTTTATGAGAAATTAAAAGGTGGGTGAAAAATTTGAAGTGCTCATTAATTATTTAAATGATGTGATTTAAATTTCATTTAATGAGAAAAATGTGAGTAATTAATGAGCACCCTAGATCTCATCAAGTTAACTTTTGATCCTAGCCATTGGATTAAAAGAGGTGGTTACCTCAAACAAAACTAGGGAAAGACATTGTTTCTTCATTCATTGCTACCCAAGAGATTTGGAGAGCATGAGAAGAGAAGAGAATGAGAGAAAGAGGAGAGACACCAAAACCTTGCACAAATTCCAAGATCAAGAGGGGGCACGATTTTCTAGAAATTGGCATATATTTTGAGGAGCATTATACAACCATCAAATGCAGGTCGTACAGACGCAATTACAGAGGTAAATCACAACACAGTTTTTGAGGGATGTACAACATTAAATTCAGGTTGTATAAGAACGAATTTCGAGGAAAAAAATTCCTTTAGTACCTGGCATGAATTTTGAGGGCCGTACAACATTTATTGCAGGCAGTACAATCACATGTGTGAGACCATACGACACAAAAATCGATGAGTTTGTACAATAGGTTGTCAGAGGTTTTGACACATTTTTCGAGATGAAAAAGGGAGATAAGTATTGTTGTTCTGATTTGTAATTTGTCACTGAAAATAATAAATTTTTTCTCTACAGGTTTTCCCTTCAGGGTTTTATCTTAGACCAAGTTGGTAAAAAATCAATGTGTCAAAAATTTATGTGTGGGGCTGTCCTTATTTCCTGAGTTTAAAGTTTGAAATATTTCCATGTGTTTCAAGATTGTTTTTTCTTGCATGTAAAGTGATTTTACAGTTATGGGGTTTGGGCATTAAACTTCATGTGAAAAACCAAAACTTATCGCTGGGTTGGGAATGCAAAAATTTTCACTATCACCTTTACAAAGCAAAATATGAGTGTGGTCATGTGTCATAATGGGCCCACTCCAAGAAGCACCAGACACCAACCCAGGGCTCAAATGGCTTGACAAGGGGCAGTTAACATTGTCACTAAGTCAACACTTCCTGGAATGAAAACCAAGAGGACCCGCCATAACCTTATCAAGGGTATTTCGCCCCAAAACCAACACAACATAATATAGCTCAAAAAATGTGGCCTTTATAATTAAAAAAATGAAACCCCTCGCTCTGGTATTTCTGGAAAGGCAACATCAGGCACTCTGAGGCATAACATAGTCCTTCATATGAAGCTTTCTAGAGAGCTTGAGAAGAGACAACTTAGAGCTAGAGGATAGGTAGGTTTTTGACCTGCACGTCAGACTATTGATGACATCATCATTCCGTTTTTTCAGGTATTTCTTGTTTTTGGGGTAGCAGGGTCCATCAAAAGTATGCCGAGTGGGTACTCGTTGGATGCGGAATTTAATTCCGCATCCAACGAGCTCTCCCGATCGAAATTTGAGTAAAAACACAGGGAGATATGTCAAAAATACAAACAAAAAAGTAGTTTTTTTCTTTTCTTCCTCCAAAATTAATAAATATTATTTTATTATTTTAACTATTATTTTATTAGTTCATTTTAGGAGGCCCATTTTGAGTTGAAATTTCCTCTAATGAGGAGCTGATAACTTCTGAGGATTTCACTTGTTCTTGAAGAAAATGAATTGGACACCTACATAAGTGGAGAGGTTCCAGTTCCAGAGGGAGATGAGGTTAAAGCCTTACACAAGAAGAACTTGGTCAAGTCCAAGAGGATTATTGCTGATTCTATCAAGCAAGGATCATCTTATACCACATGTGTCTTCCTTAAAGACACCTAAAGAGATGTTTGATTCCTTGACCAACCTATTTGAAGGGAAGAATATAAATCGGAAGATGACTGTGCAAAATCAGTTGAAGAATGTAAAGATCCAGAATGCAGAGACCATTCAGTCATACTTTACAAGGGTCTCTCAAATCAAAGAACAACTTGAAGCTGTGGAAGAAGAAGTAGAGAATGGAGAAATTGTGGTGACCACTTTGAATGGTATCCTTAGGTCATGGGACTCCTTTATTCAAGGGATTTGTGCTAGAAGAAAGTTAATCACTTTTAGTAGGCTGTGGGAGGAATGCTCACAAGAAGAAGCTCGAATAGTAGCTCGAGAAGAAAAGATGGGAAATGAAGATCAAGCTCTCACAGCACACACCAGGAAGATCAAAAGGGAGCACTATCATCTCAAGAAAGGTAAGCATCCACACCAGAATCAGAAAGATAACCCTAGAAGATTTAGCAGAGATCTATCTAAGGTCAGATGTTATACATGTGATGAGAAAGGACACTTCGCCAGAGATTGTCCTAGAAATAAAGGTGGCTCTCACAAGAATAAGGACAACAAAAAAAGACATCATGCTCACACTGCAAAGGATGATGAACCTCCTAGGAAGAGAGTCAAAGAAGAAAGTGAAGATTCTTCAAGCGATGAAGAATATGTTTTGATTTCTGCCCTCACGGGAACTGTTACACATGGAAGCAATGATTGGCTCATATATAGTGGGGCTTCCAAGCATATGACGGGATTTAAAGAATCCTTTGTGAATCTATTCGAACATGAGTCACCCTACAAAGTGAAACTTGGTGATGACTACCAGTATCCTATAAAAGGAAGTGGTGAAGCTTCCTATAAGCTAGACTCTGGAAAGTCTATGAAGATGAAAGATGTCTTGTTCATTAGAGGAATTTTGAGGTCTAAAATGGGCCTCCTAAGGAAAATAATAAAATAATAGTTAAAATAATAAAACAATAGTTAAAATAATAAAATAATATTTATTAATTTTGGAGGAAAAAAGAAAAAAACTATTTTTTTGTTCGTATTTTCGACATATCTCCCTGTGTTTTTACTCAAATTTCGATCGGGAGAGCTCGTTGGATGCGGAATTTGATTCCGCGTCCAACGAGGACCCACACTCCATACTTTGGACGGACCCCCCCTCGCTACCCCAAAAACAAGAAATACCTGAAAAAACGTGATGATGATGTATATGTCGAAAATACGAACAAAAAAAGTAGTTTTTTTATGACAAATATGTCAATTCAACTATTATGGTTGACTCATTTTATTGGAATTCTATTGGTTCTTGAATTCCAACTCACAAGAACTTATTGTTGGCGCGTTTTCTTATAAGGCCCATTTAAGACTCCAAATTTCCTCTAATGTGTACCAGGGCTAAAGAAGAATCTTCTCTCCATATCTGCATTGGATGCAAAAGGTATGAGGGTTGCATTTGTAGATGGCCAAGTCCTTATGTGGCCAAAGGGAAAGACTATAGATGATGCAGTAGTGATTGGAGAGCAAGAGGGAGGCTTATACAAATTAAAGGGCCAAATGGAACAAGCTTTGGTCCATGACTTAGTAGAGCCAAGTGAACTTTGGCATAGAAGGCTTGCACATGTGCACTATAGGGCACTACCACTTGCAAACAAAGTTGTTGAAGGTCTTCCAGAAATACAGGCAAAGCATGAAGGCGTTTGCAAAGAATGTGTGAAGGGAAAGAACACAAAGAAGAGATTTCCAAGTAGCGAGAGCAAGGCAAAAAGAATCTTGGAAATTATCCACTCCGACCTATACAGTCTGATGTCATCCAGTTCACTGAGTGGGTATGTATATTATGTTTCTTTCATTGATGATTTCTCTAGGAAGACATGGATATATTTCTTGAAAAGCAAGGATGAAGTATTCAGTAAGTTCAAGGAATTCAAAGCCTTGATCGAGAACCACACATAGAAGAAAATCAAGACCTTTCGATTAGACAATGGCGGAGAATTCACATCAGATGAATTCAAGGAATTATGCAGAGAGTCAGGGATTAAGAGGGAGTTCACCACTCCATATAATCCACAACAGAATGGAGTTGCAGAAAGGAAGAATAAAACGATTATGGAAGCCGCAAAGGCAATGTTTCATGATCAGGATCTTCCTATGCATCTACGGGCAGAAGCTGCTAGGACAACTGTGTATGTACAGAATCGTACTCTGCATAGAGTACTTGAGAACAAGACACCGGAAGAAGTCTTCTTTGGCAAGAAACCAGAAGTCAACCATCTCAGAATATTTGGTTGCCCGGTGTACATACACATTCCGAAAGAAAAGAGGACAAAATTAGATCCTTCAGGAAAGAAGGGTATATTTATGGGATATAGTGAAAGCTCGAAGGCTTATAGAATATATTTCCCAGGATTCAAGAAGATCGACATCAGCAGGGACGTGACATATGACGAAGACTCGGCTTACAACAAATCCAGAAAGAGACCTGTTGAAGACCTTGAAGAAACAGAAGTACCCAGGATCCGAGATACAACAATGAATGAAGCAACTCCAGAAGAAGATCGAGAAATGGAAGAACCTTAGGAACCTGTAGATCCACCTCGTGAGAAGAATTCTTACAAGAGGAAACCAACATGGGTACGAGAGGCTATACTAGGTGCAGAAAGATATGGCGCTCCAGAAGGAATACATAGAGAAAGGAAGAGACCTATGCCATACTCCAGTTATGTAGCCCTACTATGTGACATCATTGATAAAGAACCTTCCAACTATTAAGAAGGGACATAAAAGAAAGAATGGAAGGATGCGATGATCGAGGAGTACTAGTCGATCATGAAGAATGATGTCTGGGATGTGGTCTCGAGACTAGAAGGGAAGTCTGTTGTGACTTCCAAGTGGATCTACAAGATCAAGCATGTTGCAGATGGCAGCATAGAGAAATATAAAGTGAGATTTGTGGCATGTGGCTTCTCCCAGAAGGAAGGGATAGATTGTGAAGAAAGTTTTGCACCTGTAGCCAGATACACTTCCATCAGAGCAATACTTGCTCTGGCTGCAGTGATGAAATGGAAGATACACCAGATGGATGTCAAGACCGCATTCTTGAATGGTGTAGTGGAAGAGGAAGTGTATGTGGAGCAACCACTTGGATTTGAGACACATGATAGGGAGACTCATGTGTGCAAATTGAAGAAGGCCTTGTACGGTTTGAAACAGACACCTAAGACGTGGTACGACAGGATTGACAACTTCCTAACTAGTTTGGGCTTTACCAAGAGTAAAGCAGATTCCAACCTTCAATACAAGGTTGAGGAAGGGAACCCAGTGATACTCCTACTGTATGTAGATGACTTTTTTGTGACAGGTGAGGATGGGTTGATTGCTGACACGAAGAGGAAGTTTGCTGCTGAGTTTGAGATGAAGGACTTGGGTATGATGCACTACTTTCTAGGCATGGAGGTGTGGCAGAGTGCGGATGGAATTTTCCTTGGACAAGGGAAGTATGCAGTGGAGATTCTGAAGAGGTTCGAGATGATGGATTGCAAGGCCATGGCCACACCTATGGCATCGAACCTGAAGCTATTGAGTGATTCTTCATCAGAGTCGGTTGATGCCACGATGTATCGTCAGATGATTGGATCCTTGATGTACCTGACAAATACTAGACCAGATATTTGCTTTGCTATGAACATGTTGAGGCAGTTCCTGACGGATCCGATACATGTTCACCTGATTGCTGCAAAGCATATTCTGAGGTACCTGAAGGGTACAGTTGATTATGGGCTCAAGTATGAGGCGAATTAGAAGATTACCCTGGAGGGTTATGTGGATTTGGATTGGGCAGGCAGTGCCATTGATAGCAAGCGCATTTTGGGGTACTGCTTCAGTATGGGATCAAGTGTGATCTCTTGGTTTAGCAGGAAGCAGTGCTGCGTGGCACTAAGTACAACCGAAGTAGAGTATGTCGCAGCTTGTTCGACTAGTTGTGAGGCAGTGTGGCTGAGAAAGCTATTGTCTGGTTTGTTTGATCTCCAGTTGGATGCTACTTGTATATATTGCGACAACCAGAGTTGTGTGAAGTTGTCGGAGAACCAGGTGTTCCATGACAAGTCGAAGCATATCGAGATCAAGTATCACTATATCAGGGATATGGTGCAGAGAGGAGCAGTGAAACTCCAATATGTTGCAACGGATGAGCAGATAGCCGATGTTTTGACCAAGCCGTTAGCTAGAATGAAGTTTGAGTACTTCAAAAAGAAGCTTGGTGTTCTTCAGATCGAGGTTCCCTCCAAGGGGAAGTGATGAGTCCGGAAGACGCAGATACACATGAGCCTTTCAGACATGGTGGCAAGTTGGGGGCCTCCCATGGTCGTTGATGTAAGTATTGAGAGCCTTTCTGACATGGTGGCAGGATGGGCCTCCCATGGTCGTTGATGTAAGTGTTGAGCCTTTTCGACATGGTGGCAGGCCGAGCCTCCCATGGTCGTTGATGTAAGTGCTGAGAGCCTTTTCGACATGGTGGCAGGCTGGGCCTCCCATGGTCGTTGATGTAAAAGCTGGAGCCTTTTCGACATGGTGGCAGGCTGGGCTTCCCATGGTCATTGATGTAAGTGTTGTGTTATGTGTATCTGGGTTGTGCTCCGTGTGACGATGAGATGATCTGAAGATGATGAAGATGATAGTAGGGTACACAGGTGTTGCAAGGCATGTAATCAGTCCTGGGATGCTCCTTCAGGTTTTGCAGTGGCATGTAATCAGTCCTGGGAGATCTTGTAGGTTTTGTAAGAGGCATATAATAAGTCCTGGGATGTACCTACTTGATGGCTTGCTCGCAGAGATGATGAAGATCTACATGGAGGCTAGGCCTACATCCAACATGAAAAAGGGTTTACTCTGTAGAACTTCCTATAACGAGTAGATTTGAGAGATAGCACCATTTGTTCGAGATAGTAGCAGCAACGATGATGATGATCCAGTGACGAAGACTTGTGCCGATGAACTGTGTCAAGAGAATACCTTCCTAGTTAAGAGGGAGTGTTGATGTATTTGTAACTTCAGAATGTATTCACTTGTATATTTCATAATGTATTTCATTGTACCCCGACGGAGATGTTTGTTACCCTGATCGAGAGTCATTAATATAATTAAGTCATGTAAAGTCATTGAGGTTAACCCTCCTTTGTATGTCGAGGCATTAGACCCCAGAGTTAAGTTGTAATAGGGTTATTAGACCCTCCTAGAGAAGTCGGCCCTGTAGGGAAGAAAGTCAAGTGGAAATTAGGCATAAATAGAAAGCGAGCCTCTCTATTTGATACACACACTCACTCATCAATAACGCATGAGTGAGAGAGGAGTAGCTCACACAAGTGAGAGAGAGAACAGCTGTTGGAGATCATCTTTGTACTTTTGGGTTTTACTTTTGCTATTGGTGCTCATTCTATCTCTAAGGAAGTTGTGGGGTTTTCTCCTTTATGGTTTCCTCGAGCAAAAATCTGTCTCTTGTGATTATTGTTGTGCATGTTATTATCTCAAATAAGATCCTAGATCATATTGATTAAACGATAAAAATATGACAGTAACAACAAATTAACAAAAAAGGTGAGGTGAATGTGCGCCTTAGGTGAAGATGATTCAAAATAAGTGCACCACATCTAAACATAACACTATAATGAAATTTGACCAATGATAACCAATAGATTCAAGGAGCTATAACAAAGCATAATTGAACCAAATCACATGTTACTCGAGATTGATTGCATCATAGAGAATCATAGGGGACATGTTGTCATGGATCTCCTTGCTTGTAGCAGTAGAGGTTTGAGGTCTGGAGGATGAAAAAGAAAATGAGTGGTCTTTTGAATGAACCTCGTAACATGGTCCCTCACCAGTGAGCAAGAAGAAAATAGAGGAGCCAAAACTCTTAAAATCCACCTAGTGAAACACCATCATCCTCAACTTGATTGGGTCATGACTAATCTTGATATCCAAGCAATGATATCTTGGAGGATCTCGTTGAGGAACAAGATTTGAATTCAGGATCTTGGGCAAACTATGAGGAAGATCATCTTCTGGTTGAACCAAAAGTTTCTCCTCCTATTGTAATGGTATCTGATCAAACTACTTTTGAATCATTGTTGGTATATGCATGGATTAACCCCTTTGACTCAATCAATTTTGCATGGCCGATTTGTTTCTCTTCTTTTTGAAAATTTTCATCATTATTAGAATGAATCAATGAACCAACTTGTAAACCCAACTCTTCCTCTTCCTCTTCTTGGGTTTCTCCATATGGCTCAAATGGTGCATGATCGTCCAAGTATGAGTCATCTTCAATCTTGTCATCATTGGGAAGTTGATCGCCTGCACAATTTCTACTATTTTGTTCCTTCTCACCAAGAAGGAATTTTTGCACTTTTAAGTCAATGCGAAAGCTTTCCCTAAACTTCTTGGGTTCTCACCCCATATGAGGGAAGGGAAAGCGAAGACATAATCTGATAAAACACTCCTTGGTTGGAATGATGGATGAATCTTATGCAAAGACCTGACAAATCTAACATGGAACATGGAAGTAATTTCATTCTCTCGCGTCTCAATGTGAGACAACTCCTTTGTTGGACTTTGTTGTTGTCATTGATGTTAAACAAGAAACAAGCATGAAGTTAGACTAGAAAAAATGTTGATAAATGTGAAGAAGCATAAAGTCTTGAAGTTTGTTGTTACAATTGATAATGCTAAGTAAAAAGCCAATTTGAAGAAATATATAGAAGTATATGCAAGTCTCAACATTATGTAAGATCCATTAGATAGTGTTTCTCTATATACACAAAGCCAGTTTGAAGAAGTATATAGAGAAGAAGAAGGAAGTTCAGGAAGTGTGCAAATCCCACCAAGACATGGGACTTGTGTGCGCAGATACCACCATGTCATTAGACTCAAGTGTGCAAAACCTCACAAGACAAATTTATCAATAAGGTTTGTGTCGACAAAAGATGGAATGTGGTGGTTAGCTTGACCAAGAAGTAAGAGAGTTGGGGCGCCATCGCTGAAAGGAATACCAACTTGTGGACACATCTCTTTAGCAAGAAAGAGTATAAATAAGGAAGAGATGAAAGTATTGAAGTAAGCTCGAAGATGAAGAAGATGTGATATTTTTATTTAGCAAGCTTCTAATTTTGCGGTATCAATGGCTTGTTGATCTAGAAGAAGTCTGTATAACAGAGAGCCGATTGTGCAAATCGATGGAGAATAACAGTAGACAATGCGCAAACTAAGAGGATCCCTGTACTAGGATGTGCAAAGAGAATAAACAATGAATGATGCAAATCACATAAGTGTTAAGGTGTTGATTGCAAAGGATTCAGATCGCACAAGTGCTAAGGTGTTGATATATAGACTGCAAAGGACACAGATCATAGAATGCAGAAGTGCCAAATTATTGATATTTTAGGAGACGCAGTTGTTGCCGCCTAAAACACACTTGACCGCAGAAAAGTATACCAATCGCTAGGTGTGTTCTTGAGGAGTAACTATGAGTTTAGAACCCACTGTCACCTTGATTTCTCACTCCTCCGTTTAGACCCAAATCCCAAAGTTCTAGGGGGGTAGTCCCTGTTGCCACCTTTCACACACCTGGGTCACGTGGCAGAAATCTTCAAGCCACTCGGTGTGTCCTTGGGGGCAAGTCTCGAGTCAAGGCTGTCACCTTGTTCTTGACTCCTCCGTTTAGGCTCAACTCCTAACAAAGGCAAGGAGGGTAGACCCTATTAAGTTACTAAGGCTAAATTACTTAGTATGGTGATGTTAAACTGAATGAGTTACTTAGGAGTTTGAAATTTAACCATAAACGATCAAAGATGACAAGATACAAAAATGAGTGCACGAAAGCACAATGCTGAGACACAATATAAATATATAGCAAGAAAATAACCAGTGCCTTAGAATGGAGTCAAAATAAAATCAATGTACTTGCATGTGCTTGGAGTGAATGTTTTGCAATTGTCTCTCGGTACGTTTTAAGTTAATGTGAAAATATGAGTTGATTAAAATTAGGCGAAGGGGTGGACACCAGATATACCCAAGAGTACTTGGAGTATGTCCAAAACTAAACCTTCACGGCTACCCGCAAGGAATATGTGGGCTGAATGGAGTCTCTGGGGCTATTGTTCATAACGCACCCATTAGGGTGTGACAGAGATCGACGCCCCGAGGTCACTTTTCAGAAGTTCCCGCTTCCTTTGGGTATTTTGCCACCGTAATGGTTTGATCTAGGTGTTGGATTTTCACCTGATGGTTTGTCAATTTGGGAGAGTGAGTCCTAATTATTCTAGTCACTCAAATGCTTTTGATACAGCTTGACTGATCGGACGAACCGCAGCCAAGTGCAGAGCATACACCGGAGTCTTGTCAATTTTAGTAGATTTTAAAATGGGTGTTCTTGTTAAAAAGAAAACCCTCCAAGAACCTCTTTCGATCCAAGTGGATCTCAATCGGGGAATCAAGGAGGGGTTAATTTTATAAAAGCTGAAGAAACAAATGATGAAAAAGAAAACACAGATACACAATTCCGGTTTTCTAATTAGTCCTACCACGCATCTCTTTCCCCTTTCGGGTCAATCGGGAAGTCGTGGGGTAAGTATTAAGATTACTTTGAAATATCAAATATGGAGTATGAAATTGATAATGAATCAAAGTATACTACCCTGCAGATTAGAGCTACGCTAGTTTGAAAAGATATGAACAAAAAGTAAAAAATTGACACCGACGCAAATCCCCCCAGGGGGGATGGGGAGTGGGCTTGAAAGAGCTTACTCAAAAGATTTTATTTTATTATTATTGGTTACAATATCAGCAAACTAAAATATCAGAAACCTCTTGGTCCTTATGCGGGATGAAACCAAGATCTTACAACTTTGCAAAATTTGTAAATTCTAGTGAAAGGGGAGACCCCTAGGGGGATTTGAACGCTCCTGAGGCCACTTTCGAACATAATCTTCTTTTCTTTTCTGTTACCCCTGCTAAAAACCAGCAAGCATGTTAGAATAACATACGCCCAAAAGCACTTTAAGAGTACCTTTGGATCAGCCCACCTTAACTCAAAAAGATTAAGTTAAAACTAGCTAAACAGGTGAAAAAGGAACCAAGGAAAGCAAGCTTTCCTTGGGATCTTGGCTTGCTGTTTGTGCAGCCAATGAAATATGCATTGATTGCTGGATTTAATCTTTTTAAAACAGAAAAGGAAATCTAGAGCATGCAACCTACTGATTTTCTTTAACTTGCCATGCAAAATGGATGATTTCCTTATGCTAGATCTAGAAGGCTTAATGATACTTTTCAGAATTAAGATCTAGACTATGAGCTTTGAAATAGTAGATCTATGTAAATTTTACTTCGATATAACGGATCCAAATGATAACAAAGCTTTCGAACACAGTAACCAGGTAAGAAAATTGATTTTGAAGGAGGAAAAGGAGAAGAGAAGTGCTTGTTGCTGAAGCAGATCTGCAATGGAAACTTGTTAGTGGAATACAGAGGGGCAATGTCTTCACAAAACTTTTGGATGTGCAGTGGAGTCAAACTAGATCCACAACTCGTCCAATCCTTGCTACCTGAAAGCTAAACACACAATCCTGCACGAAACCTCATGAGATCTAGATATATATATGAAAAAGAGACAAGAATTACATGCAAATAAACTTATTAAACATGTATAATCTAGATCTTCTAACATATATGCTATGAGATATAAGAAAAACAAGTAACCTTACTTGCCCAACTATACTCCTATTGATTCAGCTGAATCGTTCAAGCCAGACAGGGTTCAGATGCAGAAATTGAGAGAAAAGCCGGCAACATCAATAGCCGTAAGACGATGCTTAATCCACACATATGAGAGCATTACACCATTTGGCCTCCAAAGCTTCTTTATTTCAACAATCAAAAGATTACAACAGTATTACAATAGCAAGCCCTTCAATCCAACTCTAACTAGCATGGAAGAGGCTGCTGTGCTTGGATATATACAAAAACTAGGAGATCTAGCCTAGGGGGGGCGCAAATCCCAAGGAGACACATCAAATCAGTTGAAGGAGAGTCCATCAATGCCTGATCTGTGTCTAGCTGAGCCAGATCTGAGTCTCACTGAGTGCAACTGTCAATCGGGGGCTGATCTGATTGACACCTCAACCTGTTGATTGAAGCATCCACCAAAACTCATCCAGATGAGCCAAAAACATGTGGAGAAGAGAGGGAGGGCGAAATTCCCCATAAAGGATGCTGAAGATCAACTTTGGATCTGATTTGATCACCTCCTTCAGTCAAGGATTTGTCAGATCCAATCAATCTGCTTCAAATTTGACTGATTTCAATCAAATCGGCTGAGAATTCACTGATCTATGATTTTGGATTTGCTCCATTATTCATCAATTTATTAATTAAAATAATCAATAATTGATTTTTGGGGCTTTCTGACTTGAGTGATGGAAAATCACTCAAAACTAGGAAATAGTGGGTCCATGGGTTTACATGGTGCTCTTAGCTTAAAAATGAGCACCTACATGACTGAAACTGATTATTTGGCCCATTTTTATTACAAAATCAATTTTTCCAATTAAACTCTTAAAAAATAGCCTAAGTTTTGGAAAAATTAAATTTTAATAAAAAACAAAGAAAAAACTAAAAAATTGAAAAATTGAAAAAACCTAGGGGGACTTGGACATGTTCATATGACTCGACCATGATGTCTAACATGCTTATACATTGACACATAGACTCTAATAACCTCAATAGGCCTAAATGCCAAGCCGACCACCCCAACTTTGGAGGTATGGAGTGAAAAACTCAGAAATTATCAAATCGTTTATTCAACAACCAATAATAACCAAGGGAAAAAACACCCTGGGCTGATCGGATTAACAAATAAAGTCCAAGAGACCGAGTCTTTTACAGACACTATCATGCTAGAACATTTATTACAATTCCCCCATGGGGTATGAACATGTGATATAGTACAACAAGCACTTCCCAGAAGTACTTCCACAGGTCCTCTGAAGTCCGAACAAGTTAACCCTGTCCGCTTCACCAGACTCACTTGATAAAAAACCACTAAGTACAACTTAGGTGGTAACAGTCCCTACTTACTAAGTTTATTAATAGTTTTATTTAGGAGTTTAAAATTGATTAAGGTTTAATTAGGTTCAATGACAAGCAACCATACAGAGATGCAATAATTTCAATGACAGGCAAGTCCTTTACAAGTAATCAATACAAAGTCAAAGAATGTATCAAATAATCTCAAAAGTTCCAGTTCCTTAACTAATGGGCTTTGGAGTCAATAAACAAAACTTATCAATATAAACACAAGATAGATAATAAACTTGTAATGAAATGAATCCCAAATCTTTAGAACATTCAATGAAATAGTTTGCTCATAAAAAATAACTCAACATGAATGAAATTAAATTGAACTTTGAAAGTCACTTGCTTTGAAAAGTAAAGTACTTGAACTGAAAATGCTCTGAAAGTAAATGTGAGAACAAAACAAGTGAACAATGTTTTGCAAATGGTCCTGTAAATTTTAGTTCATTTTAGGTCTCACTTGAGCTTAATAGGAGGACACTAAGTGCCACAAGGCTCCCGACAATCTCTACCCCTCTAGCTCCACAGGTCAACCTTTTTTTTCTCAATTTCTTATCAAGATAAAAGTTAGGTGTTTATTAATATGGCCAACTCAAATCTTCTCCCTTTCTTGTCACCCAAGGTCGGACCAACTGGCAAGGGTAGTGAGTACGGGGCGAAAATTGGGCAATGTTTATTTAATATTGAAATAAAGAATAAAAGAAATGTAAAGAAATTTAGCTATACTAGCAAACACGATATTGCAAGGATGGAAAAACCAATTAACTTGCAAGGTGTGGGCACAAAAAAATTAATTGAAGCAAAATAACAAACTAACATTAGCCTCACAACCCACTTTCCGAATGGAAAGAGTGGGGCAAAAATAAAGTTGTAGAAAGAAAGCAAATTAACCTAACCCTTCCTCTTTTGCTTGCAAGGGTGGGAGAACCCAACTTCCTTGCAAACAATGGATGGCAAAGTTTTAAAAATTGAAATTTCAACCTAGCCACACAACTTTCTTCCTAGTGAAGAAATGGGGCAAGCAATGAAAGTAAATGAAATAATGAAATAAAGCTAGGCACCTAAATCTAGTCTCTTTTCGCTTGCAATGCAAGGGTGGGCAAGCCTAACCTCCTTTGCAAGCAAGGGATAGCTCAAAATGGAAAGAAACTTGAATGCTCTTGAAATAAAAGAAAAATCAAGTTCAAGAGACTCTCTTGAACTTGTTACAAATGATGAAATTTCAACACTTTAGAATTTGGGGAAATGATAGAAAGATAAGAGATTTGACCCCTATGGGCGATGGACTTTGAAGTGGTGGCTTTTGGGAGTCCTTTGCATAATTTTCTGCCCAAATTTTGACAGAGTTTTCCCTTGTGTTGCTAAAATCCTGCAAAAAACAGCAAGCATAAAAACAGTGAAAGATGCCCAAAATCACTTTGGGACACTATGCATACAAGCATGGAAATTTGTACAAAAAATTTATAGAGTGAATAACTTCAAATAACTTGTACAAATAAAGGTTTTAACAAGTTCTAATGGTGCTTTAAAGAGATAAAATAAAATGCAGAACTTTTATGAGAAAATGGGTGAGGAAAGAGTGTTGTTTGCTCTTCAACTTGAAGAAGTGGGGCATCTAACCAAAGAATCCCACTATCCACTCTAGATAACCTACTACTTGAAAGATTTTGCTTCACACAAACAAGAGAAGTGAGTTCGTAAGACTGACTTGAAAAATCATACTATTCAACCAAGAATGCATGAACTTTTCAAATACAGGGAAGAAAAACTCATAAAATCTACTACAAAAATGCAATAGATTTTACCAAGCAAAACAGTTTGCTTCTTGGTCTCTAATGGCATTTGATAGCAATTGAAAACATGAGCACACTATTCACAATGAGCAACGCACCCAATATCCCCCAAAGAATTTTCTTTATTGACCACAATGGCTGGAAATTACAAAATGGTTCTCAAAATGAGAGCAATAGAGCAAGAGTAACAAGATAGCTTAAGAAAGAAGAGGGATTGTAACCTAAATGAGGGGAAGCCTCCTTAAATAGGAAAAGAGTGAGAGGCCCCATTTGCATGTTTGCCACTTGTTACATGAGTGAGAGAAGGGCCCATGGAGAGGGGGTCACACTTCCTAGAGTGGGCAACTTCAAATTTAAGAAACACTTGCATGGGGGGCCTCTTTTTTGCCTCTAAAGTCACCTTAAGAATATAACATAACATTTAGAAACTTAATTTTGTCAGTCACTTTACAAAATTTTGTCATTCTAATTAATGGTCAGTTTTCTTGGTTTTTTGGATTGACATAGGAAAACATGCCCAAACCTTTAGCAAAACTCGTCCAAATGACTTTAAACTTGGTCCAAGGGTGTAGGTTGTCTCATGCCATTGATTTTGAGTACCCATACCCATATCTATGGGAATAAAAAATAAAAAATTCTAGGCAAAACTTAATGAAATTCCACAAGACTTTGGATAATGTCTAGCATGGTAATATACAACATTCCTAGACCTTAATCACCCCATGGAATCGATCATTAAAACACCTTTCACCACTTTGGAGGAATTTTTGAGTGAAAAACTTAGATAATTAAAATCACTAAAAGAAATTTTAATTATCCAAGGTAAAAAACCAGTGTTCCACGGGGACGCGTCCCGCAGGGTCGAGGACGCATTTCCACGTTTCTTGCGTCCCGGGGACTTGGGGACTCCTGGGCGAAACTTTCCCTCCCCAACCATGCCCTTGTGAATTTTTTTATAATATTTTCCCATTATTTTCACATTTTACAATTCCTACTTGGTACTACTTAGAAAATAAACGGATATATTTAGTATTTACAGTGCACAATCATTAATATACATTAAATGAATTATTTTTGATATTTTATTTTATTTTTATAATTTTAGAGACGTCCCCATGTCCCCCCCGAATATCCCTAAATTTGAGGGTGGTCTCCACGCATCCCGAATGTGCGTTTCCCCGCTCCTGCGTCCCCCTGTCTCGGAAACTTGGGGGAACATTGTAAAAAACACTCGATGGAAGGACTTGCCTAATGATAAAGTCCCAGGGAACTAAGTTTTACAAAATTTGACCCTCATGCTGACATATCCTTACAAAGTCTCTCGTAGGGTGCATAAATTTCATGGAGAAAAGATACGAGGAGAAAGAGGAAAAACTGATTCGCTTGAATAGCTTTGTCATGTACATCTTTTTTGTTTTCAAGGCACATGGTACATGGTTGCCCACCTAGTTGGTTAGGTGGTCAACTACAATCATAGATCGTAGATCGTTGAGATGCATATTTAAGAGAACGCAACTGCATATTAGAGAAGACACAAATCACAGTTTTGTTACAAATTTATTCATTTTAGGGTGGTAGGAAGGGGTAAGGAAAGGGAGTTGTGGTTTCCTTCTAGTTGGTGCTGGAGAATACAAAAGCAGAGTTGATGCCTCCAAGTCGGTGCTGAAGAACAAGAAGAGGAGATTGTAGTCAGGTTGGTGCTTGACTACAACAAGTTGGAGCTTGCGCAAATAGGACTGATATCCATTTAGGTTGGTGCATGAAATAAGCAAGTTGGTGCTTGCGTAGTAGATAGAAGTACAAATAGGTTGGTGCCTGCAGTCTGCAAGTTGGTGCTTGCAATTAGGTTGGTGCCTGAGTGAGTTGGTGCTCACATTTTGGAGATGGTGTCGCCTATCCATGCAATCAGTATATATATATATATATTTTATTTATAGATTCTTTGCGTAATTGTGTCCTTTACTGTTTTGGCAAAACAAAGTTTTGAAGTATAATTTGTTAAGTGAAAATTGTGTAAACTGTGCTTTATACTGATGTTGTTGTTGAAGAAATTCTGCGTTTTACTGTTTGCTGGTTTATGTCAACATTTCGTGGTTTTCACCTACAGCCAGTTTTGCATTGGCTGTAGGTTACTTAAGAAAATTTACTGAACAATTAAACACACAGTAAAAACACTAACAGGCTGAAAAACACATTTAACAATCACACCATAAAATGATAGACTCAGAGATTTTTGGCGAAATCAAGCCCTGGAAAAACCCCCACGGGGAAAACTAGTTAGAGAGAGAGAGAGATTTTATTATCTTCAGCAAAAATCAGAACAGAAATATAGTGAAAATTTAACTTATCTCCACCCAAGATTTCATCTCAAAACCTTGAAAAACGTGCCCAGCAATTAATGCAGGCCGTACACCTCGATTTCTGTGCAGCCGTACCAGCAATTAATGTAGGCCGTACACCTCGATTTCTGTGCAGCCGTACCAGCAATAAATGCAGGCCGCACACCTCGATTTCTGTGCCGAAATTAATGCAGCTGCACACCTCGATTTCTGTGCAGTAATTAATGCAGCCGTACCCTGTCTCGATTTTTGTGCAGTAATTAATGCAGCCCGTACTGTCTCGATTTCTGTGCCAGCAGGTCGTACATCAATAAATGCAGGCCGTACTTTCCTTGAAATATGTGCCTGCAATAAATGCAGCCGTACACTCCTCGAATTCTGTGCAAAACAATAAAGGCAGTCTCGAAATTCGTGCCCACCAAAATCTCTTTAGCAGGGTGTCTTGAAAATCGTGCCCACCAAAATCTCTTTAGCAGGGTGTCTTGAAAATCGTGCCCACTCTCCTTCTTCAGCTCTCTCTTCTTCCTTCTCCTCTCAAGAACGAATAGTAAAGTGTTTTGCCTCCCTCAACCCTTTTTGTCTAAACCCTAAGTGGGAATCTAATCCAACGATGGAGAAAGATCCAATCCAATGGCTAAGATTCAATGAGAGTAAAAATCACATTTATTTAAATCACTTAAATAAATTTACTCACCCACTTAGATTTATCAAAAAGTGACTTTAACTTTATAAAGTCTCATTAAGTAGCTTTTAATGTGAGGGTCACCTTTTTCCCTTTTCTAAGTGACTTAGGCAAAAAGTCACTTAGGGAACAAATTCCTAGGTACAAAAACTAACACTCCCTCTTACCGAGTAAGGTGTTCTGCACCACTCCCAACTTATCTCTGAAGAAGACAAATTCCCCCTCCCCAAAGACTTCGTCAGAATGTTTGCTACCTGCTCATCAGTGGATATATACTGTAGCTCAACTGCCCCTCTCTGAACATAGTCACGGATGAAATGGTACCTAATCTCAATGTGCTTCGACCTGTCATGAAACACTGGATTCTCAGAGAGCTGAATGCAACTCTGATTGTCACAATAGATCACCGTAGGCCTAAGCTGCTGATCAAATAAATCTACCAATAACTTGCGAAGCCACAGTGCTTCACAAGTAGCCTAACTGGCTGCCATATACTCAGCCTCAGCAGAACTCAGTGCAACGGACTTTTGTTTTCGACTGAACCACGACACTGCTGCCGAGCCCAAACTGAAACAACAACTGGAAGTGCTCTTTCGATCCCTCACACATCCTGCCCAGTCTGAATCTGTGAACCCAACCAAGCTGACTCCACCCGAACCCCTGTAGTCTAGACCATAATCCACTATACCTGCAAGATATCTCAGTATGTGCTTTGCGGCAGTCCAGTGCACACTCCTAGGCTCAACCAAGAACTGACTAAGAGTGTTAACCGCAAAACACAAGTCTGGCCTGGTATTGACCAGATACATCAAAGACCCAATGAGCTGACGATATAAAGTGGGATCCACCAACGTACCCTCGGAAGCATGAAGTTGCTTCCAGTTGGTGATCATAGGCGTACACATCGGCCTGCAGTCCTCCATCCGAAATCTCTTCAGAATATCAACTGCATACTTCCCCTGTCTAAGGAAAATATGTCCAGGCTCCTGCCAAACCTCCATCCCCAGATAGTAATGCATCAGTCCAATGTCTGTCATCTCGTACTCCGATGCTAGATCTCTCTTGCAATGTGCAATGAGACGCTCATCACCTGTGATAAATAGATCATCAACATATAGCAGAAGAATGAGCGGATCTCCTCCAACCACAATGAAGTATAGGTTGGGATCAGCCTCACTCTTCTGGAATCCCATCGATGTCAAGTAAGTATCAATCCTGGAGTACCAAGCTCTAGGAGCTTGCTTCAGTCCGTACAAGGCTTTCCACAGCCTGCACACATGAGAATCTCTCCCATGGATCTCAAATCCCTGTGGCTGCTCTAAATATACCTCCTCCTGCAGAAGACCATTGAGAAATGCAGTCTTCACATCCATCTGGTGGATCTTCCAACCCATCTCTGCTGCTATCGATATAACTGCCCTGATAGAAGAATACCGAGCAACTGGAGCAAATGTCTCATCATAGTCAACTCCCTCAACCTGTGAGAACCCCCGCGCCACAAACCGAGCCTTGTACTTCTCCACACTGCCATCTGCAGCATGCTTTATCTTGTAAAGCCACTTGGAAGTCACAACTGACTTCCCCTCAGGTCTCGACACTATCTCCCAAGCATCATTCTTCATGATGGAATGGTACTCTTCCATCATGGCATCTCTCCATACCTGATGCTGGGAAGCCTCCTCAAATGTGGATGGCTCAGAGTCACGAAGACTCGCAACAAGGGCCATACCATCCCTGTCAGGCACCACACCATATCTGTTTGGCTCCACCATTGTCCTGATCTGCTCCTGGGGCCTACCAATTGCCTCTGCATCCTTCAAGGTCTCCTGAAGCCACTTAGGCTTCCTCTTCCTTGAAGACTGCTCCTCCCAAACTGGTCTTGGGCTCTCCTCATTTGAGGAAGTCCCAGTACCTGAAGGTCCAACACCCCGAGGACCAGTACCTGATGAACCTGTGCCTGACGAACCTGTGATCTGAGGACTCAACCCTGAACCTGTCCCTGAAACTGTCCCTGAAGTGCTAGCCACCTGAATCACTGAACCTGTAGAAGCTGTGCCTGTACCCTGTGATCCAGTCACTCCAGAAACCTGTGGACCTGATAGCTGCATCGAAGAAGCCTGTACCAACTGAGGTTGGGAGCTGGTGTCTCCCCCTGCTCTAGCTCCCTAGACTTCCTGAAGGCTCACTCCTCATCAAACTTCACTTCCCGCCGGACAACAACTCTCCTCGAGCTAGGTAAGTAAAGCCGATAGGCCTTCGAAGTCTCGTCATATCCCACAAATATACCTCTCTCTGCGGTGGGATCAAACTTCATCCTCTTCTCAAAAGGGACGTGAGAGTAAGTCAACGAGCCAAATATGCGAAAGTGGCCCACCTCAGGCTTCTTGCCTGAATACATCTCCATTGCTACAGATGCAATAAATATGGACACTATGCCAGAGATTGTAGTGATTCAAAGAAGAGGATCTATGAAGACTCAACTGCAAATGTCGATGATGACACCTATAGAAGCAAAATATTGAGGATCGCGCCGCCGCCTTTCACACAGTGGGGGGTTAAGCGCAACATAAATCTTCAAGCTGCTAGTTGTGTCCTTGGGGGCAAGTCTCGAGTCAAGTACTGTCACTTGATCGTGACTGCTCCATTTAGGCAAAACTCCTAACAAAGCCAAGGGGGGTGGTCCCTAAGAAAGAGTTTAACTAAGGCTCTTGTGTTTTAGTCGTTAATGATGGAAGTAAGTTTTTTTAAGAGTTTTTGAAGTAAAATACTGAGATGATATTGTTGCAAATTTAGATAAATATTACACCAACATATTATAATAAGATCAACACATAAGGATTAGCAACAATAAAACACTGACAATAATCGACAGTAGAATGTTGCAAATTTAGATTAGTGCCAATGGAGTCATAAATAAAGAAATAATGTTGTTGAAAGATGAACTGTTTTGCAATGTGCTCTTGGTTGATTTAAATTATTGAAAGATGAATTGGTTTATGGGAAGGGGATTCTCGATATACTGTAAAGTACTGAGAATATGTCCAGAATATGACGAAAGTGGTTCTTCACTCAGAAATGTGGGCTGAATCGGAGTCTCTGAGAGGTGTTCAACACTACACCAACAAGAGTGTAGCCTGACGGTATGAGACAATATTGTTGCAAATTTAGATAAATATTACACCAACATATTATAATAAGATCAACACATAAGGATTAGCAACAATAAAACACTGACAATAATCGATAGTAGAATGTTGCAAATTTAGATTAGTGTCAATGGAGTCAGAAATAAAGAAATAATGTTGTTGAAAGATGAACTATTTTGTAATGTGCTCTTGGTTGATTTAAATTATTGAAAGATGAATTGGTTTATGGGAAGGGGATTCTCGATATACTGTAAAGTACTGAGAATATGTCCAGAATATGACAAAAGTGGTTCTTCACTCAGAAATGTAGGCTGAATCGGAGTCTCGGAGAGGTGTTCAACACTACACCAACAAGAGTGTAGCCTGACGGTATCCCGAGGTCACTATTCAGTGTTCTCGCTTCCTTTGAAGAATTTGCCCACGTTTATCAAATGTCGCTACGCCAGATTTTCGTAATGTTTTTTGGGAGTTGATTTTATTAATGGATTGTTAAGTTAATGCGTGGCAATTAAAAAATGTCACAAATTGCTTTTGATTCTCCAATGACATGGCAAAGCCCATAGAGAGAGAGCATACACAAGGTTTACGACGAAGTGTTAATTCCAATTAAAGAAAGCAAAGATGTTGTAAAAGCAAGTAAACTAAAGACAAATTTAGACCACAAACTATGTGTCACTTTCTGATCATCCAATAATAATTGGCAAAACCTTTGGTTGGTAGCGAGAGCATACTTCGTGGCATCGAGTTAGGTATGAAATTATTGCTTTATTCTACGATTAAATCAAAACAAATTTATTCACCTATTCAACCTTTCTAGAAGGCGGATTGTGTGCATGTGTTGCTTAGAAAAAAAACCATCAAGGACACTGTGAATCCCCCGGGGGGATGGTGTAATAAGAAAATATCATTTACTCGAACTTCCACTTCATAAATAACATAATCCATAAATACAAATTTATATAAAAGATGACAAAATAAGATATGATATGAATTACAATTGAGGGCCATTATGTATATTTTTGCGGAATACCCTTTCACTAATAATCTTGTCTTTTGACTTTTCATAAATAGTTAATTAATTACTTCCTATTTAATAATTAATAATTAATAATATTAATTTATATTAATATTAATAATTATCATTAATATTTAATATTATTATTTATGGTATATTATATAATTTATACTATGTTATATTTTTATATAACATTGTCTCTCTCTTAGAAAGGCTTTGTCCTCAAAGCCTTATAATGTTATTGCACTGTTCCTTGTTACGTCGTAGCCGACAAATCATGTCGATACGAACTTCTAAGTGTAGAGCATAACTTTCGATATGTCGACGGATCAATCCATCCCAAGTTGTTTTGGTCCTGACTGTTGGGATTCCCTACTAATCTGACCTTGGGAGCTTTGATCACATTAGTACCATTATCTTTCGACATTTCCCCCTTTTTAGGACATCGATTTTTATGATTGGGGTGTCAATAGAGAATTTTCATAATGTCTTTTTCTTTTACGTGCATCGTCTTTTGAGCACTGATCTACGCTGGAAGTTGTATTTCCATCTCTTGAGGTTTTATGTTTCGTTTTGTATCTTTTCCAACTTGTTTTCTAATTGCGTGTTGTCACTTTGAAACTTCTTAATCAATTCTACTTGCGACTTTCTGTCATCTTTGGACTTCTTAAGTTGCTCCTTAAGATCTTCGTTATGATTTCTAATGCAACTATTTTTTTCCTGCTTGTCTATAAGTTTTCCTTCAATGTCTTCTGTAAAGTGTTCTGTCTTTTGACTATTTTTCAACTTCTTAATTTTCATGACTAACGTTTTATTTTGGTTCTTCAATCTGAAAATTTCTTCGGAATTATTGGATAATGCTTTATTACTTTTTGCGATCTCAAATTTGTGTGTTTTTTTAGAGTCGTCATTTTGTTGTTGAAGAAGTTTTATCTGTTGTTGACATTGGTTGACTTCTGATTTTTGATCTTTTAATTTATTTTATATCTACGTCAGTACTTCATCCTTGTTGTTAACAATTTTGTTCAAGTGTATTATTTCTTCTTTATACTCGTTTAATTGTTTCTTTATATCATGATTTTTTAATCTCCGATTAAAATCCTTTTCGTCTTTAATTTTCTCAATTTTCGCAGACAAATTTTCTATATTATTTTTTTGGTCGGAAATTTCTCGTTCTTTGAAATCCTTTTGAATCTCATGTATTTTAATCTTTATTTCCAAAGTGTTATTCATGTCTTGCAATTCATCATTGTCTCTTTGATAATGCCTTGATATACCTTCTATTTTTTCTACTTGTCTTTTGATTTCTTTTGATGATAATTTGGTCTTCCTTTGATTTTAACCTTTTAGGCAATAATTTGTCTTCCTTTGAATATAGCCTCTTCTCTTCTTCTTATTAGGTTAAATATCATTTTCTTTTTCCAAAAATAATTATTATTTCAAAATAATAATTATTAATCCCTTTTGATTTTTTTCCCTTTGTTTGTTTGTTTTTACCGATAGTTATAAAAATTAATAACTATATCTATAATACTAATACCAATACTAATAATCTTGTAAATAATCTTCTTTTGATGCTCTTCTAATCTTATTTTTCTTTTTAATTTTTGTAAAGTGGTATAGATTGGGTGGTTGGGAGGAATGATTGTTACCTTCTCCACCTACGTTCAAATCTCGTTTTTTGTTTGTTGTTGGAGAATAAACCCAAACTCACTTTTCAAGAAACCACATGTGGTTTTACTTTTACCCTTTTTTTCTTTATTCTTTTTCTTTTTAGAACAAGGTCCTATTTTTTAGGGAAACCCTAATATAATGGTTAAAAACCTGAATCAGGAGCTGTAACTTCACTCTGATACCACTGTAATGAGAAAATCTCATTTACTTGAACTTCCACTTCATAAATGACAAATAATCCATAAATACGAATTTATATAAAAGATGATAAAATAAGATATGATATGAATTACAAGTGAGGGCCCATTATTTATATTTTGGCGGAATACCCTTTCACTAATAATCATTTCTTTTGACTTTTCATAAATAGTTAATTAATTACTTCTTATTTAATAATTAATAATTAATAATTAATAATATTAATTTATATTTATATTAATAATTATCATTAATATTTAATATTATTATTTATTATATATTATATAATTTATACTATGTTATATTTTTATATAATAGATGGAGTGTGGACGCTGTGTAGCCCACTTGCTTTCTTTATTATTAAACTTTACAAATTGATGAAATAAGAAAATAAAATGTCTTTTGAGCCTTGAAAATGGATCAAAAGGCTTACACACTCTTTGGAAGAGAAGAAGAATGAAGAAGGGAGAATAAGGAATGATTTTGGGTGCCCCGAATGGTGATTTTTTATTTTATTTTCGATAGCGTTTCCTTCTCCTTCTCCCGAGACCTGCTAAAAACCAACGAGCAATTTGTTTTAGAATCTCATGGATTAATCAAATAAAAGTACACAAGTTAATACTACTCAAGTACTTGAAAAATTGTGGAATTTTTTTATGAAAACAAGCACTTAAAGTACTAATCTAGATCTAGTTTAATATGATACTTTTAAAGAACTTCTAGATCTGATATATATGCATTACAAAATCAGATTTTAATATCATAATTTATAGATCTAAATGTTGTCAAGCATAAAGAACTAGTAACCAAGAAAAAATTGATTTTTAGAGAGAGATCCTTAAGCTCGATCTTGAAAGGTATGAAGGAGAAGAGGAATCTATGAAACAAAACACATTAGATGCAACTGATAGAATATAGTGGAAAGGAGATGGATGCAACTGAGCTCCAAAATCCCTTTCACTTAAAGCAACTTGCAAAAACTACACAATCCTTCAAACAAGCATGGTTAATCTAGTACATTTAATTATAGAAAGCCAAGGAGAATATCAATATAACTGAATACAATCTATTACTCCTGAAATCTTCTACAAATAAAACATAAATGAGCAAATTGACAGCTGCAAATACTCATTCAAAAGGAAGCTAGATCAATACTACCAAACTTGACAAAAAAAAAAGCTTAATTTAGCTAGATATCACCTCAGAAATCACCCAATTGCATAACCATGAGACAATGCCACACATGAGCCTCCAAAGCTTTCAATTTTATTAAACAATAATGCAATAACAAGAGTACAATGGCCAAAGGTTCAATGCTTCTCAAATGAGGAAGAAAGCCTCGCTTAAATAGGAAAAATGAGAGCAAAGCCCAAGGGGTGCAAACTTTCCAAGGGTTGGAGCTTTTTGAGATGATTGGGGGCGAACTAGAGTGAACTAGAGGTGGTAGGAACCACCTCTCACAAGGTAGGTCACCCCCCCCCCCCTCTTTTTGTGACATATATACAACAAGAGGTGAGTTTTTTCATAGATAAATGTGTTCCTCTAAGGAGAAATTCACCCCCTCATGGATTTGATTGGAATCAAGTCGATTTGATCTTGATTTGGTTTCCAATTACCCCCAACATCATCCTTAGTTAACTCAGAACATGTCTGGGACAAGTTCCCACTGATAGAGATGTGTTTTTTCTCCATATTTTCTTTTTTTCTAACTTTTTTTCACTTTTTGCCTTTTTCGGAGAGAATTTCACATAATGATAAATAATCACTGAAAATGTGGGAAACATGGGTATTGGGGTTTAGTGGGTGCTCTGAGTTTGAAAACGAGCACCCCCACGACAAGTTTGGCTCCCTAGGTCCACGTTTATGACCTTTTGAAATTTTACAATTAAATTACACCTTACTGATGATTTTCTTAAAAAAATGAAAATTAAAAAATAGGGGGGACTTGGCACATGTCCACGAAACTTTGGGAATATGACTAGCTTGGTACAATACATAGAACCTAGGCTTTAATAACCCTCCCAAGGCATAATCACCGACTTCATCATCCCAACTTTGGAGGATTTTGAGTGAAAAGCTTGAAAATTATGTCGCTTAAAAAAGCGTAATATAACTAATAAGGGAAAAAACACTCAAGGATGATGACTTTGATGACCAAGTCTTAAGAAGGACCAGCCTTTTACATAAGAAACCATCTTGCTATGTCATTTAGTACAATTACCCAAAGGGGGTGTGAACATGCGTAAAAAGAGACCACAACTGGCCCTGGAAACCATTGAACTTTCCAGCATTGAGTAAGAAAAATTGATTTGTTCCGATCCTTGGTGGCTCACTTGAAAAATTCCCTAAGTGCAACTTAGTGGATAACAGATTGTACATAGTTCTTCTTCTAGTACTCCCTAAGTTGGGGCAATGATATGGACATTGGAGATCCAAGTGGCAATGGACTCCTAGCAAGAAAATGAAGGTTAGTGGACTCTTTCAGGAGGCAGTGGAGCCGACCCACAAAACAATAAAAGATAAGTATTCGTTTTTACATGCTCTGGTAGATTAGATCTGGTTGTTTTGGATATATGTAGATCTATATTCCTAGATTTAGGAAGTTTGTTGAGCATGTGATATAGTTCTTTTATTGATGTATAGTAGGCTCGTGTATTAATTGTTATCTTTTATCCCGTAATGCTGCACAACATTTCATGGATCCCTCTTGGATGACATCTCCTTCTAACATGCTTAGAGTAGTGCACACTCTTGATGGTATGTTATAATGGAGAATGCAAGCATCCAAAAAATATTCATGTGTATGTTGCGTCGAAGCATTGGCTAAAAAGACGCCTACATACCTGGATGAACTATTGTTTTTGCATTGAATAAACTTGATTATGTAATGTTGCTAACCATTTGACGGGATTTGAGTTGTAGGGAAATGACCATGTGATATGGCCTACGATAGATGACGAGACTTGGTATGAAGGACAAGTGATCTCATTGATATGCAAATGGATTGGAAGCAGAAAGCCTCCAGAAGCATGACTCTCGACTCATAAAGAAGGATGACTTTCGATCGAAACAATTAAGTGGAAGTCATGATTGTTCAACGGTAACAACAGACATACGAGGACAAAATACATCTAGATATATGTTGACACATTACCTACAGGCCCAAAAGATCTCATTAGCGATTGAAAGCAGAAGGCTTTAGCAGATGTCGATCTCTACTACAGTTGTTCGTCTCTTCGACGATTATGAAAAGCAACTACTTTCCAGTCAGAGTTATGATAGCTGGATTTTGGTGGACAAAAGTTACTCAACTGATTTATGAGGAGACAAAGGGAGTTAGCCCTCAAGATGAGGATCCTGGCCTATTGCATCACTTATGGATGGTGTCGTAGAAACCTGATGAAGTCATCCTAAGTTAAGGAAGAGCACAATTGAGATCCTAAGCAGATCAAGCATGATGATTGTGGCTACATTGATGGTGATGTTGTGTTGATCTACACAAATAGTTGAAGGATCCTTGATGTATCGGGTCGTTACCAGGATGGATACTTACATCGTATCTATGGACTCTCTAGAGAGGGAGTTGGATATTCAACTACAGAGGGAGCATGATGCTTAGATGCAGAGGGAGCAGAACGCTCTAGCACAGAGGGAGGTTTCTTGGACACCGTGAAATAGGGTGGGGAAACTAGCCTCTTGATACTCTCTCTTAGGTACATGAATTCAATCATGTGATTTATTATGTATTTGCATTTCATATCTAGAATAGGGCAGGATAGGAATGTTTGCGCTGATATACATGATGCCTCTGCTAGCTGACATGTGTGCAAGACTATAGTATTCTCTCGATCACTCCGTAAGGAGTAAGGAGATCTTTCGAACATCCTGAAAAAGGGATGGAGAGGTTAGCGCACACTGGTACCTGTATGACACAGGATGGGACCGTACTCTACTCCTTGACACTCTGTGATGGAGTGGGAGATTGGTCCCATGATTGTACCCCTCGCTAAGAGGGAAGGATGAGTTATGTGTGAACTCTTTGTCTTAATGTGAACACCCATGAACAATGACGGTGATTCTTTGTGAACACCTGAGTTCTAGGTACACATCTAGGGACAAGTGATTCCATGTGTACACCTATGAACAACGACAATGATTCTTTCTGAACACCTGAGTTTTGGGTGAAAACTTATGGACAATGATTCTGCACTTGTGAACTGTGACAGTGATTCTATGTGAGCACCAAAATTCTAGGTGAATATTTGTGGGCGAGAATTTTATGTGGAAACCTGTGAGCTATGACGGTTAGTTTATGTGAACCCCCAAGTTCTGGGTGGACACTTGTAGACAGTGATGGTGATTTTGTGTGAACTCCCGAGTCCTTGGCGATTCTTTGTGAACACTTGAGATCTTAGTGGACTTCAGTTTGGTCAAGTAAACCGAGTTCTTAGTGAAATCCAGTTTTGGTCACGTGAATCGTGTTCTCAGTGAACTCCAGTTTTGGTCATGTAAATGGAGTTCTTCGTGAACTCTAGTTGGTTACGTGAACCGAGTTCTTAGTGGACGCTAGGATGGTTCTTTGTGAACCAAGTTTTTAATGAACTCCAGGATGGTTTTGTGCGACCTGAGTTCTATGTGAACTCGAGGTGGTTTTGCATGAACTTGTTTGGGCTTCAGAAGCGGTATTCACATCCAGCACGAAACAGGGTTGGCTCTGTGGAAGACGTGTGATCTTACATCCAGTATGAAAAAGGACCGGCTTAGTAAAATCTTGCATATAGTATGAAAAAAGACTGGCTCTATTGTGCTACACCCAACATGAAACAGGGTTGGTTATTGTACAAATATAACAACCCTTATGGTTGGGAGATGTAGACAATGAGAGGGGGGGGGTGAATCAGTTTGAAGTCTTTATTACTTTTTCTGACTTTTATAATCAACAGCTTATTCAATATTATGCATTATCACATCATCATCATATCATCATCATCACATAGAAAGCATAGCAACACAGTACACAAGATTTTTACGTGGAAACCCAAGTCCTGGGGGGAAAACCACGGAAGCCTTTTTAAAATAGTTTTCCAGAAATAACTGGAAGGAGGCAACTACCCCCTTATTACAAAGACTTCAATTTTCCAGCTTCAACTGGAAGGGGGCTACGACCCCCTGATTTACAGGCTACGACTTGAAGGAAGCTGCCACTCCCTAGTTTTCCGGCTACTACCGAAAGGAGGCTACGACCTCCTCTCCTTGCCCCGTCCTGCCACCCTGATAAGAAGATAGAAATAGCTGAACCACAACTACACTGATCCCGCGGACCTGTTATTCAACACTTGTGCTACACTGCACAATCTGTACCACACTGCACAACCTGTACCACACTGCATATATACTGCCACTACTAACCACTGATCACTGTCTGCTGCATCACTGCTCATCAACTGATCATCGTCTGCTGTATCACATTGCTCATCATCTGATCATTATTCATAAACTCATCACTTGCTCATCACTGCAATAGAACTAAACCAGTAACCTGTCCAATTACGCTGTACCAATCAATCATCCAATCGAGTCAATCTGAGTCTGCACACCAAACTCTTTCCACCTGAATCAAACCAACTGCTAATACAACTCAGCCAATCTGAGTCAAACCAATTACTCATAAGTCAACCTGTGGACCTGTCAAATATCAAAACCTGTACTCTCTGCTGATATCCACTGCACTTTGATCCCTGCCAAATCTTTTTTGTAGTCGATACTGTCACATCATCTCTCTGCTCATGTTATCACGGTCATGCTGATCAAGCTGCTTATCAACACTGCTGGTTATTGTCAAGTCAATTTTATCAGCCTTATCACTGACACACACACTACCAAGTTAGCCTTATTACTGACCATATCATTATATCACTCTGTAAACTCATATATACTGCCACATCATTGACTGAACATTCATATCAACTCGCTGTAAATTCATAAATACTACCATATCATTGACTAAGCATTCATATCATCACTGTCATATCATCACTATCAAATCATGTTACTGTGAGCATCTTATCACTTGTCAAGTTCACCACAGTTCAACATTACAAAACTTGCACAAACTTCATACTTTGTCAATCACTGTCAATACTTCAAACTTGGACTGTCAAGACAATTCAGGAAAGCAATCACAGTACATCAATTTCTGTCTTGACTGAGTATTTCAGTCATCATCCTAGGACAGACATAATCACATCATTCACATCATGCATACAGTTTCACAATATTAAACATACCTGGAACATCATGTCATCATCATAGAATAAAATCTATACTGTATACCTGTCACTTGGATATCATGTCATAAATTGTTGCACTTGTAATAAGCTGCTGTTCTTGTCATCATCAAATAAATTTGACTATGCCAAGATCATGACTGTGTATGCAAATGTTTTCTTGCTCAGATTTTACTCAGATTTTCACCATTGCTGTTATATTACAGAATGTGTATCAAAAGTATGTCATAGTAATATTATTTCATACCTGGGCTTGTACATCATCATCAACATACCGCTGCCGCTGTGAAGAAATAATCTGGGTCTGCTTTCACCTTCTGGATAAGTGTTGTCTGCTGTTCAGGACTTGATAATCGTCCATTCTAAGACTGTCTGCCAAGAATCCATGGGCCACACTGGGGAATCCGATTGACAGTAACCCAAAAAAAAAAAAACTAAGCTTTGTCCCTGCTGTTCCCCATGCTACTGCTACTTTCATCCAACTCGTAGAGCAGCTGCTACTCAGTAGAAATCACAGCTTCTGGATGCACAGTTGCAAATGAATAGGTCCACGGTTCAAATCTCCTAACCCTCTAGTAATTATCGTTGAACTTCGGCAAAAACTGGTATTGAATTCCAGAGCGATCCCTTTGAAATAATAAATTAGAAAGAGTGAAATCTTGAATTGGAGAATGGCATCACTGTTTCATAAATTTGTCCCTGAAATCTCACATCATGAAACCAGCAAACAACGATTTGCCAGCCAGCTCGCTGCTAAAGGATGAATTAACCACCAATTCCCCACGGCCAACACTTGCAATAATTGATGCGGCTGCTACCTCTCACAGATTCATTGCCCGAATTTGAAATTTCCTTTGCTCGGTATCTTGTTGACTTCGAACTCCATGGCTCAAAACAGATAGGAAGAGTTAAAAAATTCTCTTCAGAAATATCAAAGCTCGGGACCATCAAAAAATTAAAACACGGCTTTATTAGCTCAGCACTTAGGCATTTCCTCAGTTCAACCAAACTCGCGAGCTTGCCTCAGTCAACTAACTATCTCTCGGCAACGAATAACACATTTTTCTATCTCTCTTTTTTGTTAGAAGGTATATTTATATATGATTCGGAAGAGAGTGGGCCGATGACTTAAGGTTTTTTTTGTTTTAAATAAATTACAAAGATTACGGGGACATATTTTAATTTCGTCATAATTTATTATTTATTTTTAAATACATCTTTCCATGTTTTAATGAGTTTGTTAAAAAAAAGAATGTCATCTTTCCAAGTTTTAATGAGTTATGTTTTTTTTGTTTTTTTGTTTTTTAAAAACATTTTAATAAAAAAATAATATTTAATTTTTATTTATTAAACTTTTTTTTAATATTTAAATTATTAAAGTATTCAAAAAAAAATTTAAAGTGTTTAAAAGATTATGGGTTTAGGGACCCCTCCTAGGGTACTAAGAACTTAAAAGCACACAAAAGACCACCGAAGGGGTTATTTGGCCACTTGCAACTTTTTCGACCCACTTAGGGTTACTTGAACACCCTACAGGGCTTTTGGCAATGTCCCAAGGACTCCAAGGGCTTCAGACTTGGGCTTGGACAAAGTCAAAAGGTCTCTTTTGACGTTGACGCTTACTCAACCCACAGAGGCTCCTCAAGGGGCACCAAGACACACTGACACACACCTGTTGGCATCAATGACAATTTAGTCAACAATCTCCCCCTTTGTCATTGATGACAACACCAAAGCTCCCCCTTCGAATGAGCTTCCTTTGTCCACACAACTCCCCCTTAGATCATGCTTCTTTTACCTACCTTGTTCAACTTTTTCTTCCCCTTTGGCATCAATGGCAAAGGGTGTTCACATACCTGTCTCTGAAACCTCTAATCACTGCTGACTGCTCCCCCTGTCAATATGCACGATCCTAGGACCTGTCTGTATGCCTGGAGTAACCATCCTTTCTCCTTTTGAGTTCATTCTCCAACCTCATGAACTCAAGGTTGCTAAGGTCTTTGAGAGACCTTACACTTGGCTTGCCATATGGCAGCCATCCTCCCTGCTCTGATCAGCTTCTCCTTTCTGCAACTGCTCGGTCTTCCTTATCCATACTTGCTTCTTGGCATCTGTCATTTGAGCATCTGTTCCTTCATTGTCCTTGCTGGTTTTCTTGGCTGAGCTATATGTTAGTCTTCTCATATCATTCCAACAGTTTTGTGCTTTGTGCCCCAATTTGTTGCATGACCAGCACCTAACTGAGCTGTTTGAACTTTCAATACTTCTTTGATCCACTTCATTTCTCCATGCCTGAGCATATCCCTGACTGTAGGCATTTGACTTCTGATCTTGAAATCTTCTTGCTGATATGTATGAAGTACTCCTTCTTGATTGATTTCTTTGACTGACACATTCATGGGCTTTGTGTCCAAACCCACTGCAGGAGTAGCATCTCACTGTGCGACATGTGGCAGCAACATGTCCGACTTGATTGCATGTCCAACATCTAACTGTGATATTGGGGCTTCCAACCTTTCTTCTTCCATGGAATCTACAATCCATAGCCTTATGACCAAAGTTAGAACAAGAATAACAATAACCATTGAAACCACTTTCATACCTGGGTCTTGGAGTTGTTTCCTTTATGAAGTTGTTTTGATGAACAGACCTAACTCCTTGTTTCATCTTTGAACTTCCAAACTCCTTGTTGTCATGCGCAGGTGCCTGGGGAGTAGCTTTGGACGTTGATGAACTTGCTACTGGAGTCTTCAGAGACCAAGTGTCATCTTCAAGTTTTTCTTTGTTCTTATTGTAACCAAGACCAGTTTTGTCGAGGGGAGATCTTTGGCAATCTAAGATCTTATCTAAGACAATTGAACTGTCCTGGAGCTTGACCAAGGCTTCATTTTTCTTACCTTTCTTCCTGAGACCAACTACCTCCATTTCCAGTTTCTGGACTGTTTCATCCTTTTCTTCTAGCTGTCTCTTCAAGATTTCTTCTGTCGTCTTGGCTTCCTCCAGCTGAGTCTTCAAGTCATGATTTACCTCTCTTGCTTCTTCAAATATTTTTGAATCTTTATCATGGTTCTTTTGTTCTAGGGTTA
>LPNX010263292.1:0-13061 GCA_001517045.1 Pseudotsuga menziesii
TTAATTTTTTATGGATTTATATTAATTTTGATATTTTATAGCTTTTACGTAAAATTTGAAATTTTAATATCTTAAATTAATTTAAACATGATTTTTATTAAAAAATCGATATATTCATACAAGATAAGCGAAGCTAAGATATAATGTGATAATATTTGATTCAGGAATTATAAGTTTGAGAAAGTATAACCGAATAATAATAAGATGGAATACGCGTCACGATCAGTGCGGAGTGTTCAATCCTAGCACTAGCACGTGTAATTCGACACACTATGGCACCTGAAGTTTGGGTGTTCATTACTACATATATAATTTACTGGAAAACTGACGAGACCACACAATTCACGATGAATGATAAGTGTAGTTTTGTTTTTGAAATTTGAACAAAGACGGTCACAACGGTGGTGAGAGAATCTTATGATGGCACAAGCACACACAGTTGCTCCACAGGATTACCCATGGTCAATGTCATCCCAAGGCAAATACAAGTTGTTAAGCGGGAATGAAATCCCTGTTGTCGGCCTTGGCACCTGGAAAGCAGGTGAGGCTACCGGGGATGCTGTCTTCAACGCCATTGTGCAGGTAACAGACTTTGCATTTCGATTCTAGTATACCATGGTAGTTTGTAGTCTGGGCTCAATGAGGTTCATGAACTGTTATTAGAATTCTAGCCCGTTATAATTTATTAGAATACCATGGCAGTTTGTAGTCTGGCTCAATGAGGTTAATGAAACTGTTCTTAGAATTCTAGCAAGCCATGTTATGTCTTATATGTCTTCAAATTCTAATTATGTATTAATGTGTTTACTGTAAGTAGATTTGTCGATAATTCTTGTTTGGTTACATCAGTATTCTTATAATCATAGTGGTATTCACAAATAACATTAAATCCCACTGTAAAATCACCTGTCTATTATATCTCATTCATGTATATCTTGTGTGATCTGTATATATCATTCTGAATTCTGAATACATCTTGTCGCTGTATATACGCCGTTAGATTTTTGCATGCAGCTAGGTTTTTGAATTGAAGCAGGGTGGTGGCCCTAATGGGTGGGCTGTAAAATCATCTATCTTGTATGTAAATAATCCATTTCTGTGTAGTGTGTTCTGTGTGGATATATCACTGTGGGTTGTGAATTTACCATTATGTGGCTCTGCGTATGTAATCAGGTTATTGCATGCAGTTGTGTTTGTGGGTTGAAGCAAGGTGATTACCATGATGGGTGGGCTAAATTTCGGAGGAACCTGCTTGGCAAGGTTCAAAAACAGACCAGATCATGTCCAGATACAGGCGAATTGCTCCAAAGCCTACTACAATTCCAGGTGAGTGCCATTCTAATTCAATTGCTGTGAATTCTCCCTCTGAAAAAAGAATTAATGGTGCTAAGAGCATTGCTCACCATACTAGAACTCACAAGAGAACCTCAGATTCGTCTAATGGGCAGAAGAGGGCAAGGGGTTCTGGCAATTTCGGTGGGTTCGGTTCTGAGAGAATGGGGGATTGGAATTGAGAAATTGGAATATTTACAGCTCCAACTCTTCTTTTCTTTTCAAGTGGTTTTACTGTATACGAGAACGAAATCTTTGGGTTATTTTGCTAATTTTTATGCAGAAAAGCTTTTGTTATGGTTTATATCAATACTGATCATCGTTGTTTAAATGTGAAAATTTGGATGATTGATTCTTGTATGTGAAATTTGTGACAAATTGACAAAGCAGTACAGAGGCCAGAAAGATGAAAAGCTGGATAGAAACAGTCAAGTACATACTTCGATCGATGGAAGACGGTGAAATTACCATTTCTGCATATGACACAGCATGGATTGGACTTGTTCCAGCTTTAAATGGCTAATAGATAATCAGCTCCAAGATGGGTCATGGGGAGATCCACATATGTTTCTTATTCGTGACAGAATTATTAATACGCTAGCTTACGTACTCGCACTTAAAACCTGGAACACCCTTGTTCTAGGCGTCAATCAAGATAGAAGCACCATTTCCTATACCCTTTACAGGCTCGAGCTTACTGTAATCAAGCTTTGGGCTTCATGAATTTTGGTGGTTCTTTTTTTAATTGGATGGTATGCTCTTCGCAGGATTGAGTTTCAAGTTCAGACATATATTCCAAAAATGAACGATGAACATGATGTCATACTCTTGTTGGCTTTGAGATTGTATTTCCTGCTCTGTTGGAGGATGCTAAAATTATGAAGCTGGAACGATAGCCGCTCTCGGCTTCTCCGTAGCCGGCTCCACTACCAGAACCAGCATGGTAAGCCTCGTTGTCGCCATATACATATCCATTACCATTTCCCTCGCCTATACCTTCCAAATTCAGTAGAGGATTTGGTTCCATTCATTGGGGATCCAACTCTAAATCTAGTTCCCCCAGAAGCATATAAGGATATAGAGCCAGTAGATTGGATTGAACCAGTTATTTTGGGATCCATACGATTACACGGATTTACGCGTGATAAGCAGTCTCGGTTGGAGACTCATCAGGTCAAGATCCAAAGCTTATTGCATAGTTCGTTCGAGAGCGAGATCCAGATATGCTACGTTTGGATCATGTTTTCAGGTTTGAAAAGCGAGAGATTATATATTATATTAAAATAGTCATAGTATAACCATACCGAGAAGAGCGCATCTGCGAGCTTTAGCCACGGGTGGTGCCATGGAAGCTATTACTATGGGTGCTTTTCCTGTGTCTACCTTTGTGAGGTATCGTAGCCATTCCCCGAACCGGCCCCAAAAGAGTCATCCAAACCGTCAAAAGAGTCGTCCAAACCATGATCATTGCTGTTAGCGTAGATTTTTATGACGTCATCTTGCCACATGTCAACTCAAATCTAGATACCAAATCCCAATGTTGACATCATCTCCTATCCACCAATCACCTGTTTACAAAAATAGCTTTTTAACAAAATTAAAAAAATATTTTACAAACCCCTAAGTCATACTTTTGCAAAACAGGTTTAATTCTTTAAAGCTGCATCAAAAGAGGGCAACTAATACCCAAAGTCAAAGGAGTTTGACTTCGATCGATTACAATTTACCTGCTGAGGCAGGTATAATAAATTGGTTGTATAAAAGGAGTCCAAGTTTTTGAGAAATTGCTTTTATGAGTATACTTGGTTTCTGAAGCATATATATGAAGCAACAAATACAACCATCTATTCTCATACTAATTATATATTTGATACTCGGAGTGTTGGTTTTGGTATACTTTTCCTCTCATGGTTTACTTGTTTATAGTCCAAAATAATACCTATGACTTGAGTGATAATAACAAACAAGAGAAATTGAAAAATGTTCGAGTATTGGTTATCTACTCATCTAGAGAAGGTTCTTGGTTTGAGCGGATATTATAATTGAAAAACAAAACATGATTCATTTTGAATATGGAAAAAAAAAGGTAAAAGATTGTTTTTAAAAATTAATATAATGGCTATTTTTATTATTTGATATAGACTTGTGAAGTTTAAGGTTATAATATTTTTTTTAAATCATAAATAAAGATCGAGCAAGTATTCTAACCTTTTATAATATATATTATCAAAATTTAAGGTAATATATTTTATCTTATTTTTATAAAAGCAAATTTTTTTTAGATGAGTATGTTTATAACTAGGTATCTAATGTACATGAACAAGATAAAATATATGGAAGACAATAGGCTTTCAACAGAAAAAATACTAGATCCTGATATTCTATTGAATCAAAGATCATCATATACATTTAGTCAAAGAGACTATCCCCAATAGATAGGTTTAGAAAGGGGTCCTCTTGACTCAGTGAATCCCCGTCATCATACCATGGTCAGCGAGACACAGTCTATTGTATTGCAGGCTTTTATCATCACTCCTGTATAGATAAGTTAGATTTTATCAATTTCCTGATATGAGCAGAAATAACATAAATCGTGAGCATAAGGAGATGACTGAACGTCTCTTCATGGGATTGCTTAGATCCCAGCTAATGACAATATAAAAAAGTGATTAATGGGCCAGCACATACTAATATAACTGAAAATTACCATGATCAGTAATCTTGCCAAACATATATTCTTGGAAATTCCCAAAGCCTGAATCAAGTGATAGTGCAATTTTTGAGAGACTGACAGCAATCTGGTTATGCTCACAATATATGTGATTCATGATCATATCCGGAAAGTTTTGCAGTAATTCTCTTATATCATCACACCAATGTCTTAGATGAGGTAAGTTCAGAGTGCCTTTTCCTGTAGCCCATGATATGATGACAAGGGAGTCTCCAAATAGAGAGTGTAGAAGGATTCCCATAAGCTTTGAGACAGAGAGAAGAGCCCATAAAGCCATCAGCTCAGATTTAGTGTTTGTACTTCTTCCACAGCCCATGGAAAAATGAATGTTGTATGAGCTACTCATATACAAAATAAAGCCTGCCCCCCCTATGTTCTNGAAGAGCATATCAATTTGGTGAAGGACCGGATAGACCACTGGAGTGTTCTCTTCGAAGATACAATTATTCCTGTGTTTCTAGATAGACCATAAGGTGAAAAACGACAGATATAACTTGGGATAGTCCAAAGAGTGATCTCTAACCCAATGTTCCAAATACAATCGAACAGTAGCTCCAGAGGATGCTTTTTTAAAGGATCGGGAGTCAAATTGTTCGGATACAGCTGCGAAGGTGTTCTTAGTAAAATGACAGTCCGAGAACAGATGCTGGGCCATTTCTTCCTCTTTTTTGCAGAGCAGACAGCGAATAGGACCCTGTATTCCGTGTTTAATGAGCTGATCCCATGTTAATACTTTTTTTTTATGAGAAGCCATATAAAGCATTGGATTTTTTCAGGTATATTATATTTCCATAGAACCTAAAAAACAAGAGAAGTATTCGAATCAGGCTCCTTAAAATGATCCACCACACCCTCATAAACCATTTCCGCGGATATAGACCCTGAGTAATTCTTGTAAGGCCATAGAAAACAACCAGGAGAAGACCTGAGACAAATCCTCCCATGTTCCATCCCCTTAACATATTCATTCCAAAGAGTGTGCCATTCTCCACCAAGATCCAGGTTCGAGGCAGTGAGCCAATAGTTCTGGGCTTCAGCTGAGTAATTTCTGGCTTGTGACGGGGATATTATCCTGTAATCTTCCAGATAATTGCAAAGATCCTGAGGTAGTATATAACATGTGCCCATACCTGTGATCAGGTCCACGCCTACCTTTATGCTTTCACCATTTCCTACCATCCAAGTTAATCCCTTGCCAAACCAAGTAATAGTGCTAATGAAGCCTTTCCAAATAACAGAGACACCCATAGTAGAGAATGCCTTGCATCGAATCCATGATAGGATGTTATTCTTCTTTAAATATTTCACAGAAATTAACTTGAACCAGAGACCATTACCGCATAGAGCAAGCCAAAAGGATTTAAGCCTTAAGGAAGTGTTGAACCATTCTAGATTTTTGATACCCCAGCCCCCTTGAGAAGTAAGCTTGGATAAAGAGGTCCAGTCAGCAAGGTGGAATTTTTTCTTATTCCCCATGGAGCCCCAAAGGAAGTCAAAGATTAAGCTTCTGAGTTTCCTTAAAATGGATTTCGGTAAGGGGACTAATGACAACCAGTACACCGATAAGCTAGTAAGTACAGCCCTAATAAGAACGAGCCTCCCACCCAATGAAAGAAGCTTAAAGGACCAATGTTGAATCCTATTCTCAAACTTTTTAATGAGCCATAACCAATCTTTTACATAATAACCCGAGGGTTTTATAAAATACCCAAGGTAATTTAACCCCAATGAAAGGTCCTAGGTTTTGAAAGGCAGAGAGCGCGTAATTCTGTTTATTGTTTCATCATCTACATTGTTGTACAAAAAGCAAGACTTCTCTGAGTTTATAAGTATTCCTGATGCTTCACAAAAGGTATCCAGTAAAACTTTGAATGCTATCCATTCTTCACCAGAACCAAAACCAAAAAGAATCACGTCATCAACAAAAAGAAGGTGAGTAAGGGATAGAAGTTTCGATATTTTGATCCCTTTTACCAGACCATGTCTACGAGCATCATCAATAAGAAGGCCGAGTCCTTCAATCACAAGGATAAAAAGGAGAGGAGAAAGCAGACATCCTTGTTTGATTCCATGTGAGGCCGTAAAAAAATGTGAGGGGGAGCCATCAATAAGAAGAGTAAAATTGATCGAGGTTAAGCAACCCATTATCCAGTTGACTCCTTCCAGAGGCATACCAATTTGCAAAAGAATGAGCCTCATATATGACCAGTTAACTCTGTCAAAGGCTTTGGTGAGATCAAGTTTGAGGACAAGGGCACTTTTGTTCCTGGATTTGACAGAGTGGAGAACTTCTTGGGTAATGGCCAAAGGCTCTAAGATCTGACAGTTTTTTAGGAACCCAAACTGCTAAGGAGATATAAATTTGTCTAGAAAGGGCTTAAGATGACTCGCAAAAACCTTCGCTATCAGCTTATAGATCAAGTTGCAAAGAGAGATAGGACGAAAATCAGCAAAGGTTGAAGGATTGTCTTTTTTAGGAATGAGAGTGATAAAAGACAATTTGAGAGAGGGCAAAACCCTCCCAGACAGTCATGACTCTTCTACTAAATTCACCAGTTCATCCCCCAAGAGATCAAAAAAAGCTAAAAAGAACTCTACAGGGAAACCGTTAGGCCCTAGAGATTTGTCTTTCTTGAAAGACTTGAGGGCCCTTTCAATTTCCATAGAAGAAACCTTGGAGCCCCTCCTCAGGGGAAATATTGGATGGGTAGAGTCTGATCAAATTCAACTGAGCAGAAATAGTAGTAAGGTTATCATCTCTGAAAATCATTTTAAAGTGTTTGACACCCAGGTCTTTCAAATCCTGGTCACTTTCAACCACATTGCCCTCCTCATCCTCCAGACCCCAAATCACATTATGATTTTTTCGAGCAGTAGCTACAGAATGGAAAAATTTGGTATTGGAATCTCCCAAAGTTGCCCAAATCATCCTACTTTTAAGCTTGGCAGAAAGGATCTCATGATCCCTTAATTTTTTCAGATCCTGTTGCAGAGCCTTAAGAGAGGAGAGAGTCTCCGAGGAGAAGATACCTGTTGGGGAGGAGGAAAGAATATTATGGATCTCAGTCTCAATAATAAGACTCTTATCTTTCATCTCGAAAGACTTGTGATGGGTCCATTCTTTGATTTTCAATTTCAATAGCCTAAGCTTCATCGTAAAGGAGTCCATCACAGAATCAGTGGGATCAAGGGTGAGGAGAGGCCACTCTTTTTTGATCATATTAACAAAATCGTCAAAGGCTAGCCAAGAGTAGTTAAATTTGAAAGGAAAGATACAAGGAGAAGAGATCTCCCTCCATTCCAAGGTAACCAGATAATGGTCCGAAATGGCCGAGGGAAAAGCCCAAACCCTGTGTTGAGGAAGAAGGTCAATAAGGCTAGAGGAAAGCAAGAATCTATTTAGTCTTTTACTAATTCCATCATCACCCGAGTGGCCATTTCACCAGGTTGGTCCTGCATAGTCAGGGGCTATGTCAACAAGCTGATGAGAAGAGAAAAGGTGAGTGAAAAATGGGCTGAGAGGATCAGGGCGAGCCTTTTTACCCCAGAATTTAGAGCAGTTTAAAGTGAGATTAAGATCGCTTGCTAAAACCAAATTAGGTTGGTTGAGAAGACCCCCTTGATCAGCCAAATCCCAAAAAAAATCCCGATTAGTATAAGGCCCATAATAGTTGAGAAGAGAGAGATTCAATGAGGAACCCTGGACATGAGCTTTAAGGAGAATCCCGACCATAGTTATGAAGGCTTTTATCTTAAAACAGTGAGGGTTCCAAGCCACAAGTAAACCCCCCGAGAGCCTTGAGGAGCTCAGAGCACAGTATTCCCATCGTGGACGCAATTTAGAGAAGGCCAAAAGAGCTGGATGCGAGCTGGTCATTGTTTCTTGTAAGATGATAAGATCAGGTGAAAGAGAAACAAAAAGGTTTTGGAGGATTTTGTGCTTGGCCAGGCCTCCAAAGCCACAGACGTTAAAGGAGAGGATCTTCATTAAGAACCCGAAGATCTGGGCTTCTTTACTCTAAGGGCCTGAGAGGAGGAAGGTTGGACATTACGTGCGGCAGCCTTCAGCCTTGCTAACAGAGGGGTGTAATGGAGGGGTAAAGGAGGGGATTTCGATGAGGAAGGAGGAGATTTCTTTGATTTTCTCCAAATAGTCACATTCTGAAAGCGAATAGAGTACAAAGGGAGGACTGAGGGAGATTGAGGTGTTTTGTCAGTGAAAATATCCAAAGAAGTTTGTAAAGAGGGATCCGCAAAGGAGGGTGCAATAACCGGACTGCAAGGAGGGGAAGGAACAGAAGGAGGTCTGGAGCCAAGTAAGGGAGGGAAGTCTGAGTCCTTGAAAATAGAAGGGATCACAGAGTAGAGTGGCGGAGAAAGATGGGAATCCAATAAAGGAGGCTGAACAGAAGGTGGATGTTCTTCTGGCATGGCTGGTGACACAGAGGGAGGAAGTTCCTCCTCTATAGTGGTTATAGAAGTCTTAACAGGTGAAGAGTCATGAACCCGAGACTCAGAGTTCTCTGCTGAACCAGAAGAAGGGCCTGAGGCTGTGACAAAATAAAGAAACAAGAGATCTTGCTCTGTTGCATCATCAAAAAAGGAGCAAGCCTGAGAAAGCATACCTTTTGTTGGCTCATCCTTGGTCGAGACCAATGTAATATGTGAGGGAGATAGAACGCGATCCTAAGAGAGAGGTGAGGTGACATGAGAGACAGTCCCTTTTTTGATTTTCGGACAGGTCCTTCAGAGGTGGCCTACAGCTCTGCACTTGCTGCAATGAAAGGGCACATTTAAATAGTCGAGCCTCTGTTGAATAATCCTTTCTAGACAAATGATATCAATCTCGACTGGGAGTCCTGTGGTTAAATCCATTTCCACAAGGATCTTGGCCATCCGTTTGTCAAATGAGTGAAGGAAATCATCTTCAACGGCAATGAATCTCCCAATTGAATTCCCAATTCCCTCCATTACCTCTCGATTCCACAGAGGGAGCGGTAGACCCGAAAGAAGGACCCACAAGTGTCGTTTCTTAACACATTCTCTTTGTGGGTCAAAGTGAATATGCCATCGGTCCAGAACTAGAGACCCCTCCCGAATGCATCATAAGGAGTTAAGAATAGACAGAGCATGTGCCTCTTCCAAGAACACTATAACAATCCATCCTCTGGCTAACAAATTGATCGAAGGAATATACGAGAAGAGAGGTTTCCAATTTTCAGCGGCCCAAACTTGCCAGTCGTTCTTTCCCATCTGAGTATATTCCAGCCTTCCTATAAGGGCACGAGTGCATAACGCCTCTACCCTGTCCATGAAAATGTCCCTTCCAAGAACAAAATGAAATTTGCCCTCCCGAACTTTGTGAGCCTTTGCAGTCCTGCGACGGCGACTGCGTAACCGAGAAGGTGGAAGGTCTTCTTCCATCTCAACACCAGGTCCTTAAAAAGACCTCAACCGACGGGGGCTAAGTTTGATAGGACAATAGAAAAGCCAAAAACCACGTAGGGGAAGCACAAACGAAAAGGAGAACCACGTGAAGACCACGTAGAGGTTTCCGGAATGGGATGACCACCAAGAGAATGAAAAGAGTCAACCCTTCAAAAAGAACCCTAGACAAACATCATTAGAGAAGGTCCTGAGTGACGAAAGAAACCCAAATATGCCGACAAGGTAACAAGAAGGACACTTGCAGACACTAAGTGGATAGCCGGAGAAAAACCCTCAAAACCCAGAAAGCTCTAGAAGGGTAACCCCGCGACGTAACTCAAACCAACTAACACCTCCCATTAGTGCTTCAAAAAAAAGGCCGGTTAGAGCAGAAAGACCAGCAAATGCCCTCAATGAAAACCCATCTAGCAGTAAGCGAAATAACAGGAAAAAGTCAGCAGGAGGATGACCACCTAGACCCGGCTCATGCAACTTGAGGATTCCAACCTTTTTCTACTGGTTGGTACTAGTCCTCCACCGTGGAGGATGGACTCTAGTTGCCAGGTCCAGATAAAGAACAGTCAAACCCTAAGAAAAGAATAAAACCCTGGAGACACCCAAGAGCGCTCACAATAGCACAAAAATAGAAAAAAAGAACCTGTGACAAGAGAAGAACAAGAAAGGACCCAGAAGAAGAAACTGAACCATCCATACAATCCAAGTAACAAAACCCTTCACCTCAAGAAAAAGCGACAACGACATGATAGCCCTCCAATGCCAGCAAAGTCATGATAGCCCTCTTCCGAATAATTTTGGAATTTCATGGAAGACATTAGGCTTGTTAAGATTGTTTCACACTCTAGTCAAAATCACTTGGTCTTCCATAAATTATTGAGGAGTCCAAGAAGAACTCACTATACAAACTAGTGATAATATTAAAAGTGTTGCTAAATCTAGATTGAGAAAGCTCTCGTATAATAAGCAATTAGAGAATAAGAGAAAATTAATATATTATAAAGAGTAACAACCCTAATTTAGAAGGTCAAAATTATATCTTTATAGTAGCTACCTAAAACATAGTGGGATGAAATAATTTTTCATCTTTGTGAGATTAAAAAGGTTAAAAATGAAAATCACTTTCTCACAAAATGTTGTGTACATTATAATACAATTTCCAAATATTTACTTCAATATTAATTTTTCCAACCTTTTGATAATGACCTAAAAATACTCTCTTATAAAAATTTAAATAAAACCAAGTTACTTTTTACCTATTTTAAAACCTATTTTAAAGTGCCATAAATTAAAGTTGTTTTAATACACAATAATAACCACCACATGTATAAGATAGTTATATAATAAATTGTTGTCATAATTTATCAAATTTAAATAACACATATAAAATTTTACTTAAATTATTTTGAAAACTATAATTAATTGATAAAATTGAAATATATATGAAAAGATAAAAATTGCTATTGAAAAGAAAGCTAAGTTATGGATTCTAGAATAATTACAATTAGGAACATAATTGTTACATGTGGATATTATTGTCATTGAGTATAAATCCCACTAAATGCAAAGATTTAAGATGTTATTATACCTGCCTCCGGCTGGTATATTGCAATCGGTCGATTTCAAACTGCATTGACTTTGAGTATTACCTGGTGTTTTTTGACGCTGTTTTAAAAAATCAAACCTGTTTTCCAAAGTTTGACTTAGGCGTTTGCAAAGTATTTGTTTTAATTTTGTTAAAAATCTATTTTTCTAAACAGCTGATTGGTTGATAGGGGATGATGTCAACATTGGGGTTTGGTATCTGGATTTGAGTCGACATGTGGCAAGATGACATCATAATATAAAATTAAAAAAATAAAATTTATATCCCATCCATTGCCACGCGTTCATTCTCAAGGTCCACACGTTCATCACGGATTTGTACATGCAGAATTTGCAGCTTGAAGTCTTGGTTGTCTCTGCTTCGGATGAGTTTCTTGATGGTCCAATCGAATGCATTTTTGCTGCTGATGGAAGGATGAGGGTACCCCTTCTAGATACGTTCGGATGCCTTAGTTTAAAAATTAAGAGAAAAAAAACAGAATACACATGGATGGTTGCATAAAATAATATCCAGCCTGCTATATTCAGAAATTGGCCTGAAGCCAAGATAAGGAAACAAGGGAAAAAACAACACAGTATTCTCCAGCCATATAGAATTCTGCGAATGGTTGCAGCATCTTTATTAATTCACAACATTATTGGAAATTGACACACAATTATGCTTCTACTGCACACAGAAATCAAGAAGAATCAATCTCTCTAAAACAATATTTGAGCCCAATATGAACAATGCATGCATGCGTATTATTTTCTCACTGATCTGGGTTGCCGACTAGTTTCATGACCGCAAGTATTATATATATATATATATATATATATGTTGGTTTTCTTTTCAGTCTGTGTTTTGGTATCTCTCACCTATTTACAGATCAACAGATAAAAAATTAAATCAGCTCTAACCTGGACATTGGATATGATCACAACTGTAATTTTATTACATGTGACTCCACCACGGCTGCGAGTTTGTGTCAATTTCAGAATCAATCTGTGGAATATATTGTAAACCCATGAGAAATTAGTAACGACTAACTAAACCTGGCATTATCAAGATGAACTCAAAGTTGTGCTAAATTTGGTCCAGAACTGCAGCAATTCGGTGGAAATCGGGATGAGACAACGGAGTACTGAGCATTGTGGCCCTGTCACCGAGTACCTGATACTCAGTGTTCTAAAGCTGTTGCCATGATATTGGGAAAGTGCAAATACTGGGTAATTTCGGCAGAACAGCTATTCCTAGACTCAGCACCTAAACCGTAGGATTCAATACATACCATGAAACAACAAAAAAACAACAACCCATTTTGAAAGGCAAAACGCCAGCACAAACAGAAGAAGCATGAAATCTAAAAATCCAATGCACAAAACTTGGATTGACCCATGAATTCTAGAGCTAAGAACCGTGCTACTCAAAATGAAAACTAAAACTGCTTTGAGGGTGACTAAAATTGTCATTTGCTCATGATACCCATTATCCTCAGCTTGTAAACTATTTGCTAAAATCCCAGATATGTTTAGGATTTCTGGTTATTGAAGGCACAATCACACACTGATTGTTGGTTGGGGAGATTACAAATGTAGAGAGATTTAATACATAACCAGAGATTTATCATCTACAAAGAATTCCTCCCTCCCTCAACAGCACAAGGATTAAAATTTCACCTAGCGCCAACAATTGCAGAGTGTCCACCTCTTGTTCATGGCTTGAAGGCAGCTTGAACAGCTGAGTTCAATGTCGATAGAAGGCCTGGCGATCTTCAAACGACATATAAACTGCTAAATTCTCCTTCAGGCTGAGCTGAGGATATTGGCTGCTTTGGGATCTCTATATATAGATTCATGGAGAGGTACATAATTGAATTTTAGTAATAAAATTATGCAGATTTTCAGTTTTTTGGTTCATAGAATCACAAGACATTCTATGAATCTGTTTGATACGCGGCATAAAATGGCT
>LPNX010263292.1:13245-28224 GCA_001517045.1 Pseudotsuga menziesii
GCCGGTGGTCCATGCGGTCTGCCATCTGTTGTGAAGATCCACCAGTCGTCCATGGGGTCTGCCACCTGTTGTGAAGATCCCCGATCAGCGATTTAGAACAAATAAATTATTATGTAACGGCTAAAGGCAGTGACCACCGCATACTCCATTGGCTATCGCTGGTCGTCCATGCGGTCTGCCACCTGTTGTCAAGATCGTTGATCAGCCTTTTAGAACAAATAAATTATTATGTAGATAGTTTGGCCTTCAAGTTCTCAAGGACGACACTTGGTTTGACGTCGAACCCATTTCACACGCAATTGTTATCGACATTGGCGATCAGTTAGAGGTATATACAAATAATATATATAAGAGCATGGGTTTCGTTTTAGGTGGAGGTAGTGTAACTGTATATTTTTGTAGATTTTAACAGTTATGTATATATAACTTCTCAATGTACTGAATGTCGAGATTTGTGTGCCTACAAACAATGCAGGTGATGACAAATGGAAAATGCAAGAGCATGTGGCATCGCGTGCTTTCTAAAAAAGATGCAAATCGAATGTCTGTCGCAGCGTTTTATAACCCGTCCATTAATGCAGAGGTGTACCCTGCTCCGCAGCTAATAATCAACAAGGTAGCAGAGCAGAATGGCAATGGGAATGCAGAAAATGGTTATAGTTATCCAAAGTTTGTGTCAAAAGATTACATGAAAGTCTATAATGAGCAGAAGTTTCTTCGGAGAGAGCCGCTATCTGAGGCCATGAGAACTCTCTATTCTCTGAATTCTCTGAAGTGATTTCTTGATAAAATGCTCACCCCAACCCCAACAATGCTTGTGTTTCTACTGGTTATGGAAATTGTGCAGAATAAAGATCTAGATTGATCTATATAGGAAATAAATAATGCTCGAGTACTCTGTCGATTATGCAGTGGAGCTCGTACGCGATAAAGAATTTCAATATATACATGAAATAGAATTACAATACACCAGTCTTTACTATTTTGAAATCTATCCGCGGACATAAACGCGTTAAACTTTATTAGCGTAGACACGTATTAGTTGGGAACATTTGGATTACATGTTCCTTTTTAAATTCTGTAAACTTTTATGCCGCGTTAATTTGAATATTTTAGTTACTATAATAACTATTAAAGTTGGACTACCTTTTCTTTTTGAAATTCTGTGAGCTTTTGACATTGCTTTAGTTTGAATATTTTTCTTTTAGTGATATGCAAATACTTATCTTCGTTTATAAGTATTAAAGTGGATGATGTCAAAGCTCGATCTTAAAAATAGTATTTATTTCAATGAGCCAATATTTTATCTCATCATGATAGTTTGTAAATATGTGTTTTATAATTTTAATGAAGAAAATAAAATAATTAAATATTGGAAGAGTTTAAAGATAGGTATACTACTATATCAATATAAAAAAATGGTAAGATAAAAATAAAATAATTGAATATTGAAAGAGTTTCAAGATATGTATACTATGCTGTTAATAAGTAAATAAATAAATTGGTAAGATATAAAATGGTATGCTTTTAATGGTTAACATTATTTTTTTCATTAAATATTAATATTTATTTTTTCTCATTTATTTTTTATTAAAATAATTATATATTTTACAAAACTTCTTTTATTAATGGGTTTTTTAATGTGAGTTTATTGTTATTGTATACATTAAGCATTTTTTAACTTTCTACCTTTTTTCAATCTATTTTCGATTTCTCTATATTTTATTTATTTATTTACTTATTTAATAATAGCATACTGACTCTAGTTCTATTTTTAAATAGTAAATTGACTCCAATTCTATTTTTAAATGAATAGTCTAAATGTTAGGTGTTTTGGATATCCTATGTGTTTTTTCCGAACTTATATTGAACAAAATAGGATAGAAAAATTTGAGAAACTCTTGAAAACTATATGACATATCTCAATCTTAATAATTGCTCTATTAATTTTGTAGTTAGACAACCATCAGTACAACTACAACCATCTTGGGCTCCTACAATCATACCACTTATTTGATTTTAGAAATATAAGTACCATGGCAACAAGTAATACATTTTGCAAGTTTCAATGTTTCATAATTTCTTCAACCTTTAGCTTTAAACTATATACAATATTACAATAAAATATTTCTAAGAGGCAGGTATAAGCAGCCTTGCTGCTATTTCACTTGTTTTATATAACTTTTTGTGTATTTATTAAGTTTTATTTTGTATAATTTTTGTTATTAGTTATTATTTATGACTAAGTGGTGGTATTGACAAATTTATTTTTTTATTTTTAAATATAAAATATAAAAATATAAAACAAATTCTTAATCAATTAAAAACTTTATTGATTAATTAAAAATCAATTTAATTAGTATATTATTTATTATTTTAATTTTTTTAAAATGTGTTTTAATAATTTATTATAATAATGTAAATCTTAAATTCTATTAACACCCACTTCCATGTCATGTATGTGTTACTATTATTTGGTTTTGGTTTTTGTGATGAATGGTTGCTACTTAAGAACATCATGGACTTATTCTTGGCGGCCACGGGTATGGCTATTAGTCCTAAATCCTCGTTTCTTGTTAACAATGTTGCATCTGATGTTTTATCACAGATTAGGACCTTTCTACCTTATAGAATGGACAACATTAAGCTGGAGTTCCGCTATTTGGGTTTTTGGCTCAAACCGGCTAGCTATAGGGTAGCAGATTGGAGCTGGCTGATCAAGCAGTTTGAACAACGGATTGGACACTGGACCTATCGACTCCTCTCTCTTAGGGGTCGACTTGTACTCATTCGGTCTGTTTTATGTGCTCTGCCGGCATATTGGTTTTCATTGATGTGAATACCATGCTCCATTCAATGTTATATGCGGCGATTGATGGCGAACTTCTTATGGGGTAGTGGATTCGTCAAAAAGAGATTGCATTTGGAAAAGTGGGAGACCATTGCCTATCCATACGATATGGGGGGGATGGAACATCAAGGACCTCATGGCCTTTGATGATGCATTAAGAACCAAAAGCTTGTGGAGGGCCATCACGGGGAATGCACTCTGGACAAAAGTATTGAAGGAAAAATATTTCAGAAAATAGTTGATCTTAGATTGGCTGAGACTTGAAACCCACTCTGTACAGAACACGTCCATTATCTAGAACGAATTTATTTGGATTCTCGTTTGGATCTGCAAAGAGCTATGCTGGAAAGTTGGCTCGGGTGGCAAGGCTAGGATTGGCATTGATCCCTTGGTTGGGATGAAGAATTATTCATTTCTGTCGCAGGACCTCCTTGAATACCTACACAATTTTGGAATTGTCACATTGAATCAGATTTATTAGCCCTGTTTGTATTATGGGTCTAATGCTCTCTGGATAACCACTGATGACCTTAACTTGGGCGATTCTTGGAGACTGGAATGGGATGCCTATACGAATGTGTTGGGATCTTTAGGTTTGAAGTTATTTGGAGATCTTGATGTATTACTCTAGTCTTACAACAAGTCGGATGGACAAGTTACGACGAGCCTTGCTTATGATTTCATTGATGCATCCACCTGGGTACCCAACAACTATTAGCACTGGTCGGACCTTTGGAAGGGCAATGGACCACTTAAAATCAAATGATTTCCATGGCTCTGCATTACAAACCGGATTAGCACGTGGGATAATTTGGTGCGAAAGGGTTGGTCTGGACCCAACTACTGTCCTCTATGTCATAGGGATGGTGATTCGATCCAACATTTGTTCGTGGGTTGTGTTTTTGGCAAGGAAGTACGTCGTAGATTATTTGTGATATTGGGCATTACTCATTTCTTTGATGCTGGTGGATTCCTGGAGATGTTTGTAGAATGGATCAATAAGGGTAAGGGACACCACCTCTTACTTTATTTTTGTAACCAGATCATCTGGTTATGCTGGAATGAGATGGTATTCAATAATAGGCCGCCAACCATTCAACCTGCAGTGCTAAAGATATTGGATCTGGTGGCGAGCTATCCCCCGAAACAACACATTGTTAAACGCAGATTTATTGGTCAAGGACCCACTATGCATGCGACCATGGGGTTCTTCGACGGTGTTGCACAACACCTGATCAGGGGTGTGGGGTCAGTCTTATACATAAATAGGGATCACAATTTTTTTATTCAGCTGGGATGTGGAACCAACACCAACTCCAGAGCTGAGTTGTTGGGTGCTTATGGACTTTTATTTGTGGCTAATTCTATGGGCCTACCCGAGCTACGGGTCCTTGGGGATTCTAAAATGGTGGTGGATCGGTTAAATGGAAAGAACCATCTACATGTTCTCAACTTGGACCACTGGTGCCGTAGGATGTATACAATCATCAAGGGCTTCATATCCTTTAGCTGTCAACACATCTACTGGGAGCACAATCAACTGGCGGACTGCCTATCTAAGAAGGCATTGGACCTTCAAGCTGGACATCTCATAATGCAAGAATATTTTAGTAGGCATAATTTGCTAGTTCTATATACTATATAGAACTGTTATGATAACATATTTAAACTCTGTATTTAATGAAGCTTAAAAAACACATTTCTCTTGGATTCATCGTGGACATTAAACTAGCTGATCCAGGATTGATGATTTTTTGGACAGAATGTTAAGTTGTAATTACATTCAGTTTTGAGTGGGGATACTCACTAGGCTTTGTAAGAGGTCCTTTATTAATATAAAAGGATGGAACTTTTTCATGCTGAAAAAAAAACTCATAGTTCAATTATCTACTTTTACTTTGCAAATAATAGTTTATCTATTTATTAATAACCCATATTTATATTATACAAATTGTAAATATCTATTCAGTTAGATTAATTTAAATGATATTTATGAGATTAAAACAATTAGTAAAGTCAAAAGTTTAAATTCTTTCTAAAATACTTATTAAAAAATTAATAATAATAATAATAATAAAAGAAACTAAAACAAATCCTAACCCTCAATTAAAAATAATAATAATAAAATTCAATTAAAAATTTATATGAAATAAATCGAAAAAACTGTGAGCTTGTAAAGTTAAATCCAAAACAATTAAATAAAAAATCACAGAAACCACACATCCAATAAAAAGGAGTAAGCTAGCTGTGGAGCAATCCTCCCTCATTGGACGGAGGAGGAGCAAAGAGTTTTGCTCCACAGCTAGCTCACTCCCAATAAAAATAGCAAAATCTTTTCCATCTGCACACTATGCCCTTATCATACACATGTTCATTAAAAAAAACTTATATATATATATATATATAATATAATCAACGCTGGTCAAAGAATCACGTATCAATGACATCATAACGTGACATGAGCTCGTACCAGACCCAGAGGGTGAAAGTTAAAAGGCGAAAATAATTTATCCAAAACAATTAAATAGAAAATCACAGTAACCCCAAATCCAATAAAAATAGCAAAATCTTTTCCATCTGCACACTATACGCTTATCATACACATGTTGATTAAAAAAACTCATATATATATATTATATTATAATCAACGCTGGTCAAAGAATCACATATCAATGACATCATAACGTCACATGAGCTCGTACCAGATCCAGAGGGTGAAAGTTAAAAGGTGAAAATAATTGGTGAAAATAATTTATATCGCTGCCGGTTAAATTAAATTGGCCTGCAGCAAGCTAAATATATATTGATGGCCAAAGTTAGAAGCACTCAAAGCCACAGTTTTCGGATCAGATTTGGTGGGTGAAGTTTAAAGGGAGAAACACTAGATTCTATAGTTTTTAATGTTTTTTTTACTAAATTTAGTGTACAAAAATTAAATGGAAAAATACTGGACTGTCTACCTTGTTATTGGGAAGAATTAAGATCTGGTTAGATTATATAATTTATTTACTTATTATATAAATAAGATTGTTATGTGGTTTATAAGAATTGAATTTGGTTAGAAAATAATAAATATTTCTACCTAAGTTACATTTAATATCCATAAAAAAGCATGGGATTGTATGATATTGAATATTTCTTAATTACATTCAGAGAAAAATTAAAAAGAAAATGTTTCTTATTAAATTTAAAGTACGAAGATTAAATGAAAAAGCACTTTACTATACAGTATATATGTTTTCTTACCAAATTTAGAAAGAGAAAGAGAAAGTGAGAGGGAAAAGCATTGGACTGCACATAATGAATGTTTTACAACATAAAGACATAGGGTGTTTACAGCTTACAACAAGAAAAAGAGGTGCGAGTGTAGTTTTGTATATTGGTAGAGAACACTTCTACTTGATCAGGTTGGGATGTGGTTACAGTATCAACTTCAGGGTTGAGTTATTGACCCTTTATGTGGGGATTCAATGATGGTCGTTGATCAAGTAAACTGAAGAAGCAAATTGAACAGATAATTGCTGTTTTAGTAAATGGTTTTATCTATTTTAGCATATATATCCTAAACACAGTCAATTGGCTAATCGACTCTAGAAGGAGGCATTGGAGCTTACTGCAGGCGGGCTGAACTTTTTTGTTTTTTTGTGGTGGATGTAGAACTCTGCTAATTTTATCAATTGTTTGCTTATATGAACTGAAGTCAATGTATGAACAGACTGTTTATGGATATAATGGATGGCATCTCCATTCTGGGTTGTAATAGGTCCTCTGGGTTGTAATGGATGGCATCTCCATTCTCCAAAAAAAAGTGTTTACAGCTTGGTATGTATCATTAAACTTAAATAACTTTAAACTCATGATGTAAGCTAACAATCCAAAGTTTATACACAGGGCGCCAGAATGTTTTACTCAGGGTCCAAATGTTTTATTCAGGGTTCAAAGATGTAAAACATTCAATGTTCTGCACAAATTTGGAAAACTTTATAATATAATGTATAAACTTAAATAACATTAAATTTACTGTGAATATCCAGTAAAACATTGAATGCTCCAAGTAATTAAACATTGCTGATCCAAAGACCAGGTAACTAAACATTGCTTATCCAAAATCCAGAAAAGCACTAAAAACAAACAGAACACATTGCTGATCCAGAACCCACAGAAGATACATATGGAATTTTATTTTTACTAACTGTGAAAGGGATTGCCGAAATTATTTAGATAAAAGCAGAAACAAAGTGACTTCCATGGAATTCTAATAGAACTGAACCTACAAGCTACCATGGAATTCTAATAGAACTCAACCTCGGACCTCCACATGGCATCTGGTGCCGGGCTGCAGAGGAGCTTGGACTCCGATGTTGTAACTGTTCATCCCCAAGATGGCCCAGCAATTGACATTCAAGTGATAATGCCCAGATGTCCAGCTGCCCACCTTCCAGCAGATCCTTCCGTCCATTTTGAGAGTAAAGCTGAGCAACCCGTTCTGCAGCTCGTAATTGAGATGCTCACAGACGGCGGGAGCCAAGGGAACGGTATTCCCGTATAAGTTAGGAGCCAAGACATTGATATCGTTGTGGTCCTGGTAGAAAGGGTGCTCCGGGCACTCGCCTGTGATCTGCTCACCCAGATACGAGGCGTAGGTGCTCATACTGTCGTAGATAACACCGATCCTGTCATTTGGGTTGTGCGACACCACGCTGAACTGCAGGTTGGAAGTGAGCATTCCGTCGCTTATATTCAGCTCGCGGACCGTAGCGTCCTGCAGGTAGAAGCGTGGCTTGTGCGGTTGCAGCACCAAGAAGATGATGAGGATCACGAGCAGTACGATAAAGACGAACGCCAACAGAACCAGTAGGAATATCGTAAGGCCCCGCTTTTTAAAACCGGAGTCATGGTGGCGGCCGCAATCACTGCTAGTCACACAACCCTTCGTTGGCATGATCGTTCGATCTCTCTGCTCTGCTCGGCTCCCGATACAAAAAACTGACAGCAAATCAGCCTAAAGGAAGAATAAGCACGTAATGCTCAGGAGTCAGAGACGCTTGTCCTGAGAAAGTAAGAAGCTTGGGTTTGATCAAATGCTTTGCAGCTCAATAAATAACTCTTGCTCTTGGGTTTGATCAAAACATGGAAACGAATTTTCTTAAAGGACGGATGGGAGACAGGTTCTTAGAACCTTCGGTGCGGTTACGAAGAAGATCCGTCGAGCCGGGTCCTTCCAAGTTCCCAGTGCCTACAAAGGTAAGAAGCCACATTAGCTCTTGCCCTTGGGTTTGATCAAAACACGGAAACGAATTTTCTTAAAGGACGGATGGGAGACAGGTTCTGAGAACCTTCGGTGCGGTTACGAAGAAGATCCGTCGAGCCGGGTCCTTCCAAGTTCACAGCAGAGTTGGAATTTGGTTTTTGGTAATTTTTCCCGTCAAATACGGGTAAAAATATTTCAAAACCGTTTTATTGGACGGCTAGCATTTTTTATAAACTGAAGGTTAACCTAAAACGTCATTACAATATTAACAAGCTGTTGACGGTTTAATTTTCGGTCAAAACGTCATTAGGCCTGTGGCAGTGGGCACTGGGCACCGTGGCAGGGTTGGAGCCTAGGCTGGTGACACGGGTGCACCATCCACGTGATTCGAAATAAGTTGTTTATGACATAAGTGTTTGGTTTGATTCGAAATAAGTTGTAAAGGTACTGGCCAATGCCATGATAAGGACATTAACGAAATGTAGCTTGGCAGAAACTCAGGGCAAGAGCTGTCCATTGAGCTGCACAGCATTTAATGCTGATGCAGCAGGCTTGATGACCCTTGGATCTTAAGCTGCTCGAGATCCAACGGTCATCAAGCCTGCTACAGCTGCATTAAATGCTCTGCAGCTCAATGGATAGCTTTTGCCGAAACTCAGCTCCCACGAATTGAAAAACAGTACGCTTGGATGAAGGCCCTCCACCTGCCATTGATCTCACCGTTCACTCACCTTGAGATTTACGCCGAGGGTTTACCAGATATACTTGTTTGTCTGGAAATTCATTTAAAATACGAGTCCTCCGGGAAGGAATCCTGGTTACTCTCTGAACCTGGTTCCTCCGGGAAGAAATCCTGGTTACTCTCCATTGGAGTCAACAAAAACGCTGAAGGACTTCGCCCAGCATACACAGTCGCTAAGATAAGAACACCGAATTGCGGTTTGTCACGGTAATCATATTTTTCTGTAAAAAATTTAATTGGAACAACCAATAGAGAACTGATGCTGCTCACTAGGAGTGACAGGGATACTAACAAGTTTAATCTTATCTAGCGTTCAGGAGAAAAAAGAATTACCAGTCCTTTAAGAAACATCTGGGGTAAGAACAAATATACAGGTTCAGTTATTTTTGTATAGATACAATTTTTTATTAATTTGAAGGGAGATCCTGAAGACTGACCCCACATTTTCCTCTTCTCTGCTTGCAAAGTCTAGCTTCTAAGGGTTTCCAGAAAAAAATGACGATACTCTGTGAAAACCCCAGGTATGGCGCCACGCTTCCTCTTGATGGTGGCAAAAGTGAAGAATGGCGTTAAGACACCCAGGTTCTTCCTTCTTTGACAAAGTCATAAACACGGATTTTTTTACAGAAGATCCTACGAAGAGTTTGTAAGGGCTTGAACTTTCTTTTTCAAATTTTATAATTAGGAGTTTGTAAGTATGTTTTCTCTCTGGATTATAAAATAAATTAAATCTCCATAACTTTCTTTTCTGTATTTTCAAAATGGTTGATAAGATATTATTTTGAACATCTTTGTAATCCTATTTGCCGAGTTCTATATAAAATTATCTGATTATTAGTTAAGAGGCCTTTACGGCTCTGAGTTTTTCGTTTTCCTTGAAAATCTTGAAAGAAAGAGACTCAGAGTCTGTAGCTTCATGATTTGACAAATTGTCATTTAATCTGTTAAGACAAAATGCGTATTTAATTTGTTAATCCCAAAGGATAGCTCTCAGGCTTTGTATATTTTCTTTATATTCAACTAATGGTGAATATTTATACGTAGATGTAGTATAATTATACACTATAGCTCTCTTGCTCTATATATTTTCTTTATTTAAACAAAACTTTCGACTCTGATAGTCGTTTGCTCATAAGGATTTATTGTAGGGTAAAAGTCAATTGTCAATTTGCAAAATGTAAACTTTAGACTTTGATAGTTGTTTGCTCATAAGGATTTCCTGTAGATTTTAGACTCTAGTAGTCGTTTGTTCATAAGGATTTCCTGTAGAGTAAAAGTCAATTATCAATTTGCAAAATTTACAACATTCTCATTATTTGTTTTGTTTTTCTTAGTAATTAAAACCCTGATATTTTTTTTCACAAAACTATATATGTAAATATCCATAAGGTAAATACCTCACGGCTCATTGAGCTTTTCTTTTTTTTAATCAACAAAAATAAACGCATGTAGATACTTGGGAAAACGTTAGTTCTCCGCAGATTTGTTTAAAACACAAGAATCAGTGTCGAAAAAAAATAAAGGCCCCCATGCCTCTGTTTATACAAAAGTTCATTGGTTAGAGACTACTATTTTAGTTTCTAATGTCCTTTCCTGTTTTGGTTTTCAGTAAATTGTAACTATAGGTTGTGTTTAAAGCAAGACTTATCGTTAGATACTCTTAGAAAAGGTTTCGGAATTTAAGTACAAAAATTCTATAAGTCTTTAAGAGAAAGAGTGAACGAACTCTATACCATATTTTTTTAATTTAAAATAAATATAATTAAACATGAAAAACTCTTTCCCTGAAGTTTAACCGGCCTGGCCTAATGTAGGACTATTTATTTCATAAATAAAATATGGAAATTACTTTTCTTCTATACAGTAGGAAATTTACTCACATAACAGATTAAGATATAAAATAAAACTTTTCAATAAATTATTAAAAAATAAAAACATAGTTATAAATAGGATAACGGATTCACCAGTTCCTCCCAGCCATAGGAATAGGACAGCCAAAATACTTGTCCTGATTCATCCCTAGCTAGCTACCACCTCCGTAAGAGACTTTTTTGAGCTAATGGTTTTGACAATGTCTAGAATTATATCTGCATTGCTTCTTTAAAGAATCACTCAAAATACACGAAACTCTCCATCTAGAAATAGACTATATAAAGAACCAGATCTGCATTGCTTCTTTAAAGAATCACTCAAAATACACGAAACTCTCCATCTAGAAATAGACTATATAGAGATAGACTGTCTAAAAGAACCAGACATGCACATAGGGCTTTTGTTATCAACATATTGAAGAATAATAAAAATTTCAAGGAAGCCAATGATTGAGCAGAGGTAGAGAATATAAAAGTTTAGAAAATACAATGGAGGGCTAAATGGGCACATCTAGGACCATCAGGAAAGTGATCAAAGTCCTGCCATCAGCAGCGCACAAGCCAACCCAGCACTGATAGGGGACATTTACTTGAAAGGATATAAAAGCGAGTATTACGAAGGTGGTCAATGGGCATAATATCTCACTAGTTTCAACCATTGAATAATCCAAGCAGTTATGTTTAGAAGAACCGTAATACCAGGAGGGGAAACTAGTTGCATTGAAGGAACTTTTAAGTAAGGTTACAATAGAGAAAGAAGGCAATATTGGAAAAGAGAAAGAAGGAATCCTGCTTGATGTAACAGACCAAGCGGTTGGACGAGCACCCTGGTTGATTGAATACTTGAGCGTTCAAAAACTCTTGAAAGAGGAAACTTAGTAGCAGTATATATGAATCATTTTTCTCTTACATCCAGAGACAAAATCGTAAAAGATTGACATAAAAAAAGAAGAGAGAAAGGATGCGAAGATGAAAGAATTTGTCGTCAATGCCTTAAGACGCTCAATATGAAGTGCATTTGCTTTTGCTTGCCATAGGCTCCTCTCAGATTGCTTTAGCCGAAATGGCCAATGCAATATTGAAAAAATCATAAATGTATCTATAAATCTTTAAACTAAAATAAAAATAACAAATTAGAATACAAATCACGACATCGAGTGCCACAGAATACTGAGGTATCTAACTAGTTGGGAGACACCATGTTCAACTCAGCCAGTCATCGAGAATGTCCTATGGACCTTGCAAATATGTGTGTCTTCTAGGATTCAATGACATCTGTTGTGTGTTGTTGAGGAGGATTCATTAGAAGAATTTCAAGAAAAGATGGACCAATGATTTTAGAAGGAAAGGGTCATGGCCCAAATATCCAAATTATTTATAAAGCTACAATTTAGGAGTATATCACGAGTCCTACAAAGTGAAAGAGCTAGACAACTATGTAATTCCGACTACTTAGCTAAGAGAAGGTTTTATTTGTATAGTTGTTTGTAAAGTAAACCATTCAAACCCTACAAAGTAAATAATAAACTTACTTCATTGGGTAAATCGGTGAGTTACAATCGTATCTACTCACCGCGAGCGACTCACTCAATGAGCTTTCCATGCTCACTAGCAATGAGCTTTCCATGGCATATATAGAAATGACAATTAAAATCATTTAATACATGCACACTTAAAATCATTTGATCACCGTTCTCTGTGCATGAAAAATAAAGGATAATTGTTCTGGATTCCTGTAAGATCAATTCCCTCAGTGGGTGTACAGGCTACAGGTTTGTATCGTTTTATTGTAGATTGTAGGGCGATCTACAGGTTATTTTTTTTTTCTATATGGTTCACCATGTTTGTGTTAATCTTGACTAGTGAATGAGTAGGAATGTAAGTGGTTTAGAGCACATGGTTTTTTGCTAGTTGTATTTGCATATATATAAATCTATAAATAGGGTTGTAATCCTCCAGTGTTGTGGTTTGGAAAGTGAGCTTCATGCTAAACTCACCTAGTTAAGATGACCCGTTTTGGCCATAAATTAAGATCTTCATTGATTGATTTTTCTGGGTATAGGGTTTTCCAAGTAAATTGCCTCTTAAATTGTTGCTTGCAATGCTTATTTCTATCATTATTTTTAAGATCATTGTCGTTTAATATAAACATAATAGTGGCATCAGAGCCTCCAGATTGACTTGGGTGTTCACTTTTTTTTGTATTGATATGTGACTGAGTACAGTGTATGAAAAGACAGAACAGATCTATTGCTTAGACACATAGATCTGCAAGGAGAAAGTGTAGATCTGATATATGGAATGAAGATCAGACTGTGTATTGCTGCCTATGCATAAATTTGTGGAGGACGTGTGAGTACACATCAAAGGAAGATTTGTGCTCAGATCCTCAAGGAGGAAATCATTGTTTGTGTGAACAGAGGTTTAGAAACCACAAGAATGGTTTGAAGGCAATCGTTTGCTGCCTCCTTTTCTACTACTGCGTTCAGGGAATTAAAGCCACACATCTATTGAAGGAGATGTCATCTTGTTGTAGATTTGTTGAGAAATGTCTTCCAAGGTATTGCTGTCCAGATTTGTGTGTATTCAGCCTTATATTAGGATTTTTTGGAGCTGCCAATTGCCCCTGTAAGTGGATGTGTTGTGAAAAAGAGGCCACATGAAAGAAGTAGATGATGGAAGCGGTGGGTATCATGTTGCAGCTGATCGCAGCGAAGAAAGCAGTCGGTATTCATGAAGAGAAGTTGCAGTCTGGTATTTATTTGAAATGCCTAGATCTACTCAAAGCGAGTGCATATCTATTGGATTCATTGTAGATTTCAAATCTATTGCTCAAATCCATAATTTGCATATGTGAAAGCCGTGATTTGTATCAAGTCGTGAGCTGGATCTGCCCACAAGAAGTCCACCCTAGCAAAATCGCTGAAGAATGGTTGCCATGAAGAGGATAAAATGAACCAAATATTGTTTAAATTGTTGAAGACGCTACATTAAGAAAGGGAGGCTGTGGATATTATGTTCCAAATGGTATTATTGGCATTGTTTATGTTCTCTACATTGCCTTTGATGAAGTGTATCTCAAGGACCAAATTTAACACAATGACCATTGGAGTGTTAAAGTTGAAAGAGATGAAAATTATGTTTTCTAAATTTGTCTTGCCTTGCTACAATTGTACTAATTTTGGGGCTGAGTATCACTGTTAGGGTTTTCACACTTGGTGATTGATTCATATTGACTGCTACTGTATGTGGGGTTGAGTATCACTGTTGGGGTTTTCACACTTTGTGATTGAGCCATATTGACTACTATTGTATGTACCTAACCTTATTCCTAACTTTTTCTCTCTCAAAGGTATGTCAATTGTTCCATTGTTGATCTTGTCCTTTTAGTGACAATATTTGATCCTAAATGTATCTTAGTATAAGGCAGATTCAAACCAGATATGAACCGACATTGTTATTTATTACTTGTTGGTCATTAGTTTGTTTTTTGTACTATATTATTGTTTTGGTTCTCTACATTGCATTTGATGAAGTGTATCTCAAGGACCAACTTTAACACAGTGACCATTGGAGTGTTAAAGTTGTAATAGATGAAAGTTATGTTTTAGAAATTTATTTTTCACTGTTATACTTTTACTTCTCAGTACCTGATCTACAATTTTTGCATAAGTTAGTTAAATTGTTAAAAATCCCTAAAATTTTAACAATACACTTGGGTGGCCTGTTAGCACTCAAAGTCACCTTTAAAAAAAAAAACATTTAAAGTTCGTCAATCTTGTGTCAAACATCACTAGCTTGTCATCCTATGCATCAACTTCTGTAAATTTCCCAGCTCCTTCAAATCAAGGAATGTTTGGGTCCTTCACTAAGGCAATATGCTTATACTCCTTTGCTTGCAAACCTCATTTTTTCATTTTCTCCTTGTTTTGTAGAAAATTAAATAACTGAAAAGTTATTGTTATAAAATCATTTTATTAATTATAAAATGATTTTATATTCAATAATAATTTTTAATTTATTTTCAAAGGATAAATGTTTATTATTAAAATTGGCCTTTTATTCATTTTTAGCTCCACGTAAACTCATTTTCTTCCCACCTAACATGTAAGTGGGAATACTTTTCATGTTAACCTTATAATTTTCATTAAAATATGGTTAACTTGTCAAGCATTGAACTTTATTTGTTCATGCATGGGAAGTTCCCTCACAAGAATCAATGTAAATGCTCGCTCACGATCAAGCTTTATGCACTACGAGTTGG
>LPNX010263292.1:33241-58218 GCA_001517045.1 Pseudotsuga menziesii
ATGGTTTAACATAACTCATTTAACATAATAATAACATAATTAACTCAATATATTTATTTTTTGCCATTAAAATATTTTTGATGCTTACAAACCAACTTGGATTTCTATCTTTTTCTTATACCATTTAGGTAAAACATTGGTAGGTTATTACAAAAGGAAAATCGTTGGTTCTTAAAAATTATATGTTCAACCTATCCCATCCTCACATCTACCCAACCATATCAATAAAAATATCGGCCACAACATTTAAAAATCCCAAAACTTGTACAAGTTCCCGAAATTTCGATGACATAAACACAAATTTGGTAATTTAAATGCAAAAGTCTGTTAGGGCCGCTAGCGTGAGATGCAACAATAGAGGCACACAAATTGGGGAAATTTACGGTATCATGTTGCATGTCACTATAGCCATTGATGTGAAACGAGCATCACGAAATTCGAAATTGACAGGGTTGCGTGGGAGATAGACAAGCCGTCTCATAATTTATTTTAATTTTAAAAAGTTTAATTTAATTTTAAATGTCATTGATATAATAAATGACATTAAATTTAAAAAAAACTTAAAAATAAGTGTTGATGGACCAAGTACCCACATTAAGAGTTCTGTCATTTTTTAAATAACCTATATATTAATTTTTATTATTATTTATTTATTGATATTAAACCCATATACACCTCGCATTTACAAAAAGAGGCATCTTACACATTTAAAATGTAGAAATTGCCTTTCTAAGCAAAGGTTAATGAATAAATCTAATTAATTTATACACATCGAAGGCCATGGATTGAAATTGTTTTTCGAACTTAATAGCCCTATTACGATATTAATAAATCCTCTGGATTATTAATCTCGCTATAAGCATGGCCATCGGTGACGCTAGTGTATCCACTACATCCTTTTATTTTAAACACGTAAATCAGCTCCATTGTAAAACGTGGATGTGATTTTTCCCTTCTAAGGTTGACTAACTTTAGCTCATTGATAGTCAATATCTGCAAAAGTTTGAAAAAAATCCGACCTAATATTCCTCTCCGCTAATTGCTCTGTACAATCAGTGACATTGACAGCCACTTCGAGAGGGTTCTTTAATGCGTGACAGGTTTATGAATTAGAAAGCATGACTCGTGTATGATTTGGAAAGTGATTCTTATTGCATAAAGTATAATATTATTAATAATTACTATAGTGTTAAGGTCAGCACTTAAGTGATGCATAAAAAAAGAGTTGTACTTAAGTGATGTCATAGTGTCCATGTCTCATCTTAAAACCAGATACCAAATTCCAATGCCGACATCATGTTTGATTAGCCAATGAAAAGTTTACAAATTAGCAAATAAATACATTTTTATTGAAATCAAAATTCATTATTTACAATGTTCTAAAGTTAAACTTTGTAAATGCTATTTTTAATTTTTGAACTAATGCAAAGTCAAGGGGGTTGACTTGCAACCAATTACTATATACCTGATGGGGTAGGTATAAAAATATTATAATAGTTATTTATAACCCAAATTTAATTTGAAAATTTAGAAATGTTTTGATTTAATAGTTATATATAGGCCAAAGTTAAAGTTAAGGTTTGACATGAAAATAATTGGATAATAAATAAGAAGTCATAAGAAGTTGTCTTTTTCATCTAGAAAAATCAAAATTATGTAGAGTTTTTATAAAATTTGTAACAATATTTTACCAAAATAAATTATAATTTATTTTATTAAGAATAAAAAGGCTAAATAAATTATTAAACTTTGGTAAATCTATAGCATAATGTCAAATTAAAATATTAATCATCTAATTTGTTTGAACCAATAAATACTTTTTTAGAAATAAATAAAAAATGAATTCATTAATATGTTAGTTTATGAAATGTGAAAAAATACTTAATGGAATATCAAAATAAATAAATTTGAAAATTTTAGTTTAAAATTTTTATTCAATAAATCTCTAAAAAAAATATTTTGACATGTTAAATTTTTTATATACATTTAAAACTATATTATATCTAAACAAGTGAAATTAGCAGCAAAGCTGCTTATACCTGCCTTAAGGAATTGTTTAATCTAATAATTTAAAAATATTTTAATTTCATAGTTTTACATAACAGATTTAATTTAATCATTTAATTTTTTTTAATTTAATAGTTATTTATGAACCAAATTTAATCTCATTATTTAGAAATGTTTTGATTTAATAGTTATATATAAAGAAAAGTCAAAGTTAAAGTTTGACATAAAAATAATTGGATAATAAATAAGAAGCCATAAGAAAATGTAAGGTTATTTAGAAAAATCAAAATTATATTAAATACTTAATGTTAAAGATATTAATTGTATAATAATTTATAGGGATTTTATGAAATTTGCATTTCTTTAATAACAAAATTTTACCTTTTTTTTTGTTATTAATAATAAAAACTCTAAATAAATTATTAAACTTTGGTAAGTCTATAATATGATGTCATATTTGTTTAAATAAACCAATAAATAAAATATTAATTATCATATTTAACTAATTAAATTATTAACTATTATATCTATTTTAAATAAACTAATAAATATTTTTTAGAAATATTAAAAAACATCAATCTTTAGTTTCATAATAATTATGTTAGTTTATCAAATGTAAAAAAAAAACTTAATTGAATACCAAAATGAAATTTGAAAATTTTAAATTAAATTTTTATTGAATAAATTTATATAAAAAGATATTATAATATGTTAACATATATATTAAAATAATATTATATCTAAATAAAAGTTTTATATAGTAATATAGTTATAGTAATAATTGTGATGTAGTTGTCACTCACATGAAGATAGTCATTACGATTATTTTAATAAACATGACACTTAACATTATTAGATTTTATTTCTATATTTTTATAAAAAATATATATATATATATATATATATGTTTATTGTATTTAAATAAAAGTTGTATTTAGTGATATAGGTATAGTCACATCTATTAAGACTAGTCATTATGACACTTTTAATAAATAAGACACTTGGTATTGTTATATATTTTTAAATATATATTTTATATCTAACAATTTAATTTGCACTCTAGCAGATATAAGTTACCAACATAAGTATAAAAAGACAAAACAGATTAAAAATGAAAGTAGCTCATCTTCTGAAGTATTTGGTCATCAACGTAATTCTCATTATACTAGTGATAGTAGTGAGGATAACCACCATACTAGAAAAAGAAAATATAAACCTTATGAAGAAATTTCTGGAGAGTTTAAGAAGATCAAACCACCAACATTTAATGGAGAAATTGAAAAGGGGGAGGAAGCAGAATCCTGGTTATCTGGGATGAAGAAGTACTTCCAGATTTTTAACTATTCTAACCATATAAAGGCTAGAATGGCTATCTATAATCTTTCAGGGAAAGCTGATATATGGTGGCAAGATTTAAAAAGAGTGAAAGGTATAAGAGAGAAGCATATAAATTGGAGTACCTTCAAAAAGTACTTTAAAAAGAAATTTTTATCTGAACAGTACTATGAAGAAAGGGCTAAATAATTCTATGAGCTAAAACTAGGTACAATGACTATGAAATATTTGAACAATAAGTTTTTAAGTCTGCTTAGGTATGTGCCATACCTTGTGGATGAAAAACCGAAGGTACAATGGTTTCTCAGTTGTTTACCTTATCACATAAATGATAGGATTAAGTATGAAAATCCAAAAACTATGGAAGAAGCTATGAGGAAAGAAAATTTTTGTTATGGACAGAATCAGAAAAAGGAGGGTATGGCTAACTGAAACGCCAAAAAGAATAATAATTATGATCAAAAGAAGAAAGAGTTTGTGCCTAATCGGAATTCTAAAAATAATAATGCCAAAATTTTTTCTAATATGAATTTCCAAGGGAAAAAGAATAATTCACAGAACAATCAGAACAATCAAAAGAGTAAAGAGTCTACTAATAATCATAGTAATTACACAAAGAAATTTGAACGAAAAGAACACATAAAGTGTTGGGAGTGCAATGGCCCACATTATGCCTTAGTCTATCCTAATCGAAAAAAGACTGTCAGTAATATCCATACAATACAGTAGGAGATGGCTGTTGGAGATTTAGCGAGGACTATGCCTAGGATTAATGCAGCTTTGGAGAATCAACAAGCAGACTATCAAACTTCCATGGTGGAAGTAGAAGGTAAGATAAACCAAACACCCATAGCTATTTTAATTGATCCAGGAGCCATTTTAAGTTATATTTCACCTAAATTGGTAGAAAAGTGTAAGCTGTCTGTTGAAAAGTTTGTAAGTTTTTGGTTGGTTCAGTTAGCTATTGGTGCAAAGAGGAAGGTAACTAGTTTTGTAAAGAATTGTGCAGTAACTATGGATCAATTTGAAACTTTTGTTAAGCTTAATGTACTACCTCTAGGTTCATACGACATACTAATCAGTATGGATTGGTTAGAGCAGCATAGGGTGATTTTGAATTGCTATGACAAAACCTTTACTTGTATAAATAATGATGGAAAACCAATAAGCGTAAAGGGAATCCCTAGGAAAACAACCATAAGGCAGATTTTTGCTTTGCAGCTTAAGAGAGCTGTTCGAAAAGGTTGTAAGGCTTATGAAGTAACAGTAACCAATGAGGAAAATCTAAATAACATAGATAAAATAAAATTGGAGGATATATCAATTTTAAAGGAGTATACAGATGTATTTATGGAAGAAATTCTGGGACTGCCTCTGAAAAGGGAACTAGATTTTACCATTGAGCTAGTACCTGGTGCAGTACCCAGCTCAAAGGCCCCTTATCGGATGAATATACTTGAACCTAATGAAATTAAGTCACAATTAAAAGAACTTATTGACAAGAAATACATTCGACCCAGTGTGTCTCCCTAGGGGGCACCTGTCATTTTTGTTAAGAAAAAAGACGGGACTCTACGCCTTTGCATAGATTATCATCAGTTAAATAGGACGACTATTAAAAATATATACCTGTTACCTTGCATAGATGATCTGTTTGATCAACTACGTCGAGCCACGGTGTTTTCAAAAATTGATTTATGCTCTGGATATCACCAAGTTGAATTAAAGATGAAGACATCTTTAAAACAACTTTTAGGACTCGATATGGACATTCTATAATGTCACTGCTCTACCATTGAGCTAGCACCCTACAACTTTATCTAATCAATTTAATATTTGTATTTTTTTGAGATTTTTGAAGAATAATCACAAAATGCCTAAAATACTCATTGTATTTAACTCATTCATCTATTAAAGAGAAAAGAAGTAAAATTTGTTGCTCAATTGTGCCAAATGATAACCACCCTCGAATTCTTCGCATTGATGCTATATATATGATTCAATGTATAATTTATGATGAGTCTCCCAAACCCTCTTGTGGTCACATGAGATTCCAAATGAATGTAGATCTCATAATCATATCTTAATAACGCTTATATGAAAAGACTTAAGGGAAATATCAAGCAGCTAGGTGGTGGCCTACATTTTAAATAGTGTAAGTGCTCTAAGATGTGAGGGTTATTCCTTTAACAAGAAGATAATGAATAAGACTTGGCCTTCAACGCATAATCTCTTAAGTCAGCTCCATTCACTGTAAAACTTGGGAGATATCTTTTGGGAGATATCTTTTGTGAGGCACATGTAGCTCCAACTCATTTTCTCCAACACATTCACTCATCATTAATTTGTAGTAGCAACAAGAAGTTTTAGGATTCATGTAGCGGCACCACGATGTTCAACAATTAGTGTTGATCCTGCACACTCAGTAAATATTAGGTTTTCAAGACAGCAATGGCACACAAATCGAGTGGAATGTAGCTCTTAAATTATCACACAAAAAGCATGGCTTGGTATTCTAAATTTATGGAGAAAACTATTATTTTCCAACTAAAAACAAACACATATTCTAAAATACAAACACATATTCACATAATTATGATTTAATTTTTTCCAGTTATATTTCTTTCCATAATCATGCAAAATATGTAATGTAAACTCACTGTGACAAAAACTCGTACACCAGCAATATATCTAGAATTTTCCCCAAAAAATTCAAGGTAACTGAACTCTGGAATAGGAGTTCAGATAGACATAAACCTCACGTAGTTTCTGTCAGTTTCGTCTAGAATGCCTCCAACTTTGGATGCATAATTTACTCCACGCATAACTCTCGGCTCTCTTGTGGATGGGTTTAAGTAAGAAGGTACGCAAGGTAGGTCCAAAAAATACCATGAATTTATAAGTATATCGATTTCCCACTATATTGTTGAAATGTTTCACGTGTTTGTTGTTAACGTGGGGAAATCCTTTGTTGTACAAGGAAATTATCATCATGTTTATCAAAATATCTTAAGGGAAGGGATGATTGGTAATAACATTCATAAGAATTGTTGTACATATGATTAAAATCAGTGAAATAAAAGGATTATTGATAATAATGTTGATTGAGTTGCTTCAAGTAGAGCTCCAGAAAATCACTTGGAAGGGTTTTGGCCTATAATTGCATCGATTCCCATAACAGATTCAAAAGAGTTGTAATATATTCTGTAATATTGTATATATTCTTGTTCATTAAAGGGTAGTTTGTTGCTTTACAAATACATTTTAATTTAAGGATCAAAGATCCAATGTTTTTGAGAGTGAGAAAAATCTATGAAGATTTTATTGAGAATGTGGATTTATATTCAGGACTTCGAAAATTCCAACCAATGGTGGCATATTGCTTGGATACCATCTTAAAGCTTAGAGTACAAGCTATAAATCAATGGAAAGACTTGTTGCTATGGGGCTACTCTACAACTGAGTTCATTTCATGAGGGGCAACCTGTTTGGAGAATGGATTGATATCCCAAATTACAGCAGAACGCTAGAACTCATAGCATGATTCACAAGGTATGCACAACAACTGAACCTTATGCCACACCTACATTTTCGACTTGTGGATCCGCACTGTCATCTGTTGAATCTTTCCATAGCAGTAGTCCCCATTTGTATTATTATTATAGTGTCAATGCAAACTCTCCAATCTTTCAATCCTCATCTACTTTTCCCTTACAGAAAACCTCTAGTATAGTTGATGGAGAAAGTTATAATTATCACCATTTATGGGAAAATTGGGTAATGTTGCATCACGAGGAGGAAATTGTAGGATGGGATAGAAATATTGCACAATCATTACAAATAATGGATGAGGATACATCTGCTCTGTGGGTTGATGAAATCATAAATCAACTCAAGAAAAAATCTCCTAACGTACCAATCTACGAGATTCTTAAATACTTGCATAAAAGTATCTATTGTTGTAGTAACCGTCATATAAAATTTGCAGTTGAATCCAAAATTCTCTCCCTCACACAGTTCAATGTTCTTCCAAACCAGAACATACAAATAGTTGACAAAATAATGGATCAATAACTTGATCAAAAGATGGAGATTCATTCAAGAACAACTTTGAGAATACCTATAAGGAGAGGGAATATTAAACAGAAGAACAACGACTGAATCAGACTTCATCATTCCTAATGCATTATCAATTTAGCAAAATGCAAGAGACTCTGGTAAGAAGGGATGCTCAGAGGTTCAATGAATCAGAAGTAGAAGAGAAGGAAGACTCATAAACATTAAGGAATATTGATAGTCTAGGAACAACTTCTTCTTTTTCTGAAGAAGAAGGATTGCATCTTCTAGCTCTTGTTCTACAGTGTGGAGAGGTTATTTTAGAAGACAATTATGAAGAGGCAAATAGTATCCTTCCACATATTTATGAGTTGTATAGAAACAATATATTGGCAATCAAATCCATTGAAACTGTAACTATAATGCTTACCAGAAACATATATAATTTATGATAGGCAATTTAGGGATTCCACAGTGAAACTATACGTATAAAATTTTTATCGAAGTTTTATTGAGGAAGAAATGGATTTTGAAGTATAATTATATTGGGATTCAGAATTAAAATGGGTAGAATTGAAATATATAGATTGATCAATTTAATTCAAATTTATCAAATTCCCATAACTTACCAAATTAGTTTGAAACAGTACACCCGTTGCAAATTATCCCAGTAGGCCCAAGTGGGAAATTAGTGCCATAATGAAGGAATTTTAGGGCTCTGAAGAGGCAAAAATTAGGGAAGGGTCATCAGGAAAAATCTAACCCATGAAAACACAAATGCATAAAAACATGAATTTTCATACGTGTGCCATATGAAGAACTCGAGTAGTATGCCTTTCAAGATCAATAATCTTCACCATGGATGCAAGGTATTTCCATAAGGTTAACTGTAGATTATCTAACCCATGTGAACTCAATAACTCATGCTCATGTCTATTCCATAGTAATGAACAGACTTGGGAATGGGTATCAATAGTATCCAAGCATGCACCTATTTGAGTGTGCCAAAACTTTATAGATCTGTCTAAACTCCCTCCACTGGATGCGAAAATATTATTCTGGAAGGGGCACACCATCGTAAGGCCTTGACTGCTGCACAATGTTCATCTAATTTGTGTAGATATTGAGAGGAAGAATTATGGCATGCCATGCTCTTGTCCCAAATGTAGATTATATTTTCATTTCCCTTACTTACAAGTTGTTGGTTAGAAGGAGACCATTTCAATCCACAAACCTCCTTGGTATGCCCTCCATCCCTGCGACCTCCATCCTTACAACTTTTCACGGTGTTCTTCTCTATTCTTTTAAATTGATTGTGCTCTGAAAATTCCCACCAATGTTCTTCTGCCTCCACATACGGTATCACCTGTAAATACGTCCATATATTATCATATTTAGTCTTAGTATATACCATGCTTAGTCTTTGTCAAAAAATGCACTTCAATATCATTTTAAATCATTTGATTCCCCATTCAACGAGCTTAAATTCCTCTTCCTAATTTGTATTTGTGACTGCTTCTCCGCTTATGATTTCAAACAAAATGACTTCAAAACTAGATATATATCACTCTTATCAATCGCGTGGTCTGTGTGGCCATACCTAGAAACATCCCGAAACAAATTCAAATTGCCTATTCTCTCAACGAGTAATCAAATGTTTGAAAGAAAGTCAAAGTTATATGTTAGATATAATCTGGATCGATATATCTAGGAATTCCCTTTTCCATTAGAGTTGTCGCATGTGAATCCTCCCCATCAACCGTTATCCTTAAAATACTAAAGTCAGCTAGTTTTGCATTCATATTGTGGTCTAGAAGAATGTTGGCGTGCAACCCACATGCAAAAATTCAAGTGTTGTGTATATAAATAGAGATGGATCAAACAATGCATATGTTTGGGCATGATTTGTCCTGTGTAATAGCGTTTAAATCACAAAAATTAACTGTGCTTCAAATTATTGAAATATTTACCCTGTGCTGCATCTAATGCTATTTTGACCCTTGTTTCCGAGTTTGGGTTGAAGCGTCCTTTTTTGCGACCTGGAAAATGAATTTAAAATCAAATACAAGAATTTTCTGGGTTATTCTACTAATTAATATCAACAACGAAAACTCAATCAAATATATTGGTCAACACTATCTTTACCATGAAGCATGTCTCATAAGGATCCTTGTTACATGTGCTCGTAGATAAGCATTAGTTTTTTTTATTCATTATAGAAGCCGACTAAAGACACTAAATTCTCATTATGAGCTATACAAATCACATTAACCTGTTAATCAAAGGAAGATACCCACATGAATTTTAGTTTACATTTTTTTGGGTGTAGCCAAATTACTGTCAATATAATTAAACTATTACAGGGCATGTATGATGTACCTCATTCAGGAACAGGTGAAATGATGAAAACACTTTCATAGCTATATCTTTCTTTTTCTGACACAGTTTACCAAAGTACACCAATCCAGATCCCCCTTGCCCAATTTGATGATTAAATTTTTGTGTGCCATCCATCATCTTCTTCCTCGTAAAGGCACATGAATTTGGTAGCTTAGGAAGGATCATAGAGCAGTTTGCATTCAGATAAAATAAAAAAATATAAAAAAGTATAAAAGCATGGTCTTAAGTAATTTCCTATAGGAAAATATGAGTATGTCTCATATGAGTATATTCATAAAATTTATGGCACTTTGCGACCTTCATTGAAACGTTGTTTTTTCCTCAGTTTTCTCTAATACACAACAATACCCAGCATCAACGCTAAAACAAGTACTAAACATCCACTTATAGATATTCCAAGAATGACATTCTTTGAGTTGTTTCTGGTCTTTTAAATTTTGGGGGTACATTTCTGTCCATCGTATTGTACACAGAGGTGGTTATTGCCAAACAATCTGTAACATATTAAATAAAAAGATTTGTAATACGCTGACTAACTACTTGTAATCACATTAGGGTAAGGTCCATTTAAAGTCAGATAAATTTATCCACTAAATAAAATATATATAAAGATAATAGAAAAGATTTGTTTCCTAGAAATAAGAAATCATAATAATGGAAAATTTTTAACCAACATATAGGAATGAGATTATATGGCAAGTAAATAGCTAAAAATAAAAGATATTATATTACTTGGCAGTTAATGAAGGCTTGTTAAGTAGTTGCGCATGAATAGGCCCACTGGAATTATTGTCCTGTAGAAACATGCAGAAAGGATTACTAGATATTATTAGAAATCAAAATACCTACCAATTTTTAAAAGGACCTGGTAATTAAAGATGAAGGATAAACTGACATACAATTCTTTAAAATTTTTGAGTTCGAATAACAAGTCTCTCTCTCATCTGGTTCTCTTCACCATATGAGCATTCCGAGTACACGTGGGTGATGATGGCTATCTCTCTCACAACCTTTCTTGTTGAGAAAAAGCTTCATGTAAAATGCAAAGCCCCAAACCCTTTTACCTCCCCAAAAATCAGCTTTAGCTTTTGATAAGAAAATAACAAAGTTAGAAATCAAAAAATGAAAATAGTGTTTAATCTAATTTTGTCTTAAAAATAGTCTTATAGTAATGTGTTAGCCTTATGGATTACATTAGCAATCACATAGTTTAAATGTCACATTATTGTATTTATTATTTGGGATAATAGTCATTTATCCTAGATAAGTCTCTAGAAGATATGGAGAAGATTTCCTAGCCTAGTCACCATGCAAGGTGTTAGGATCTAGATAATATCTCTCACTGAGGTGACATATTGAGAGTACTATATATTTGTACTCTTTCAATGAATAATGTTATTAGAGTTTGAACCATTTTGTTTTGTGTTTACTTTCTTCATTTGGTATCAGAGCGATATAGTTCTTAGGGCCTGGTAGTTTTCGCTCTTAGAACCTGGTAGTTTTCACTCTTAGGGCCTGGTAGTTTTATGGCTAGAATATTGGTGTTGTTGTGTTGGTTGAGAACGGTGTGAAATTTTCGTGTGTTTGTTATTTTATTTGTGTGCAAATGATGCTCTACAGATCATCGTGTCTACACCATGAAATGGTTCAGTGAGTTGGGAACACAATATCTGTGTTCATTTTGGGAACAACTACATTGATGACAACGGGAGCTTCGAAGGGAAGCCATTATGAACCAGAAAATATAACAATCCATAATTTTTCACGATGTAGGCGAGCTCTAGGCCTATTTTCTTTAATGGATTTATCGTCATAATTTTAGAGACGTTGTGATTGCTAATTTTATAGGTTTAAGGAACGACGTAACATATGGTAGGTACTGACTTCGAATCGTCCATGAAAATCAGCCCGACGGTACTAGTTTCCCGTCGTTTCAGTGCATAAAAGTACTCAAAACGTGAGTGAAAATCCATCTCCAAGATTTTAGTGGTGGATTTGCTGCAAAATAGACAATCTGTTGAATGATATGGCAACACATGTATTTTTTAGTTAAAGAAACCCTACAAGAAGGTTTGATCTAGCTTACGCTGGAAGAAGTTTTACTTTTCTTGCAACAGACGACAAATGAATATGTACGGCTTGAATTGAGATTTTAACTAGATTAAAGGGATATCTTTATTTGCGCCGAGCCTAACGGAGGAGTAGGCTGATACGAGAGCCCAACGCCGCACTGATGAAGACAGGTTGATTTTTTCTGGATCGGTCGCGATATAATATTCAACAATTATTATCCGATCATCTCATCCTCCACACGATTTTAGCAGTCCTCTAAGGAAAATTGGCATATGCAAATGCATAGTGGTTGAGAGAGAAGCGATGTTACTTAACATCAAACAAAATAGCAGATCTACATTGAATTGAAGGAAAAAAATGAAAAAGCTAAGGTTATAGATCTTTAATTTTCTTTATCAATTTAAATTGCAATTATTGTGGAGAATATATGTTTGCATATTGTATGTGAAATCCAAAGTAAAAAATTTCCATTGCACAGTTAGATCTATAGATGTCTTGCCACTATATTGTAAAGAATTGATGTATTATCAGCGATCTGCCAATTCATATTTGATTTACAATCTGAACTAGTAAATCCCAGAGACTGCAATATGAACAAGACATCTCTGCAATCTCTATCGTGAGACACGATATGCCAATTATGTTCAGATCGCGTTCAACAACGATCCAACGTCATTCAATTTAAATCCCTGCAATTCTACCAAACCAATCAGCGATCAACAATCTGTGATCTACCTGCGCTTGCCAAAGATCTACATCTGGTGTAGTGATCTCCTCCATTCTGTGTTTTTTTAAGTCTAAAATCATGATCCGCCAAACAATATCAAATGGAATATGTTCACAAATCTCCATCAGTCAGCGATCGATCAAATTTGCAGCGATCCACGTCAGTGCGATCCATCGATCTTCATGCTGGGATCTACACCAAATTGATCAGCGATCTTCATGCTACTATTCTACCAAATCCATCCCAGCGATATGCCAATTCGATTTACAATTCGATCTAGAATCATCAACGATATTCCAATTCATCAATTCATCACCAGTCTGTGAAATATGTTTGCCATCTGAAATCGTAAAAATGTTCTCCATTTGAAATCTTGATCTTTTTCAACCTGCGATTAACAAACAGAATATGGATTTTATTGTTAGCAACAACCATAGTTACATGGTTTAAGTTTGATGGCCAATATTTTTTGTTTGTATTAATCAAACCATTGAAGGCCAATTTTTAAAATTTTTTCCATATGTTAAAATGGAAACTTAGAAAAACCGAGGTTGAAATATTGAGATATTGAACAATTGTAATGGAGGTTGTTGGGAAATATCCCTTGAATTGATGAATGATACCTTGTAAAAGGTTTATTAGCCAATATTGAGAGTGAGGCATTGTTGTTAGCTATTAAAAAAAAAAAATCCATTTGTAAAAGGGTGGAACATCATTTTTTCAAAAGGGAGTTATAAGGGACCTTCAAGAAGAATGGAATAATGCTTTGTATGCAAGGAGCTGGTCCTAGAAGGTAAATTTGTATTTTTATAAAGACAAGTTTTTGAGTATTGAATCTTTTAATAAAAATAAATATTTTTTTGTGGTGGATATGTCTTTGGCATGTCTTGAAATTGAATAAGGGGGTTTAAAGACAATTTGTGCTTGTGTGATGATGAATTTCTTCGTGGAGTTTTATATCTTTTATTGTCTAGTTTTGACATAAACACAATTGCATTTTTTGCAATTCAAGCACAAGTAATCAATTGATGATATTCAAATACAAAGAAAGCATAAGCAAATCAAGCAGCTGCCACTCATCTTCAAGCAATCAATCTACATCAACATTTGGATCAATTCAACTTTGAAATCAAACATCAATTGAGTGATATACTTGCAAATAGTTATTTTGTAAGTTTACTTGTCATTTTGAAATAAAGCAAAGTTGAATTTGTAATTGTGGAAATTGAAACCACATGTTATAACAATTACACTCACAAAAATTTCCAATTACACATGCAAATTACACACAAAGGAGATTGAATATGGAGCGGAACACTAATCTGTATTGAATAAGTGTACAATAGCCAACCTTGTCAAGTCGTAGGCTATCACAATAAATAATTACATGAGAGATTCGAATGCATTGGGATGCCATTCGAATTAGTCAAAAGCAGGCTTACTAAATCTAAGCAAATCCCCCATAGGTGCATAAAGCAGTTTCCAAATCTGTCTAGGAGCTAACGAATTGGAAAAATAAATTAGGAAAGCTAATAGGTGATGGAAGGACAACTCATACATTCTTTTATTAGGAGAAAAGAGTGGAGGACGATGAGGACAAAAAACAAGTTAGCTTCACCTAGTCATATTTTCCCAATTGCCTTAAAACTCAGTAAAAGCAACAATAAAGAAGAAAAAGTAGATATGCACTAGGGAGATTTAGGAATAAAGCATAATTGATTCTAAGAGGTTTCCCAAGCGCTCCATGACTCAGTTTTAGCAAGTTTGACCATCTAGGACATGTGGAGGACAACTTGCATAGAGTGGAATATGGAAACTAGGCAAATAAGACAAAAATGGATTAATTAATGTCTAAGGTAGCTAACTATGGGTTGATTATTCTAACACCCCCCCTTAAGCCTGACTTATGAGTAAAATATCAAAAAATTATAGGGCCTAGCAACAAGGCTTAGTCACCCTTTACATGCTGCATGTCCATTTAAACAAGGGAAGAGGCAAAAACCCAGTGGGAAAAATCTCCCCTTAAACATGGACAGTAAAACAAAATTTGAAAATCTTGTCATCAATCATGCTTCACAGCATGATCGACAATCCCCAGCAGTGATTTGAGATTTCTGAATGTCTTCTCACAAAAAACTTTGGTGAATATGTCTGCTACTTGTTCTGAAGATGAACAGAAGAGTAGGTGAATGGTGCCATCATGCACAAGCTGTCTGATGTAGTGCATATGGATCTCAATGTGTTTGGTTCTCTATCTCTGAACTAGATCATTGCAGATTTGAATGGTACTCTAATTATCACAATAGATAGTAGTTGAGTACTCTGATTTGAAGCCACACTCACCAAGTAACCCCTGCAACCATAAACATTGAGTTGTTGCATTTACAACTCCTCTGTACTCTGCTTTTGTAGATGAGAGTGCAATGGCACTCTGTTTCTTGCTTGACCAGCTGATTGGTCCTTTAGAAAGCATGAACACATATCCTGATGTTGACTTTCAATCTGTGTTCTCACCTGCCCAATCACTGTCAATAAACCCAATAAAATCAAGATCAGATTTAGCTTTGTAGAAGATCCCATGAGTCCTTGTTCCCTGAACAAAGTTAAGGATCCTTTTGGATATTCTCTAATGGATCTCATGAGGCTGATCCATGTATCTTGAAGCCACACTTACTGCATAAGAAATATCAGGTCAAGTATGTGTAAGGTACAACAAACACCCAATCAGTTGCCTATACAGTGTATTATTTACCATAGGAGAAGAACCTACTTCTTCAAGCTTAACTCCTGAAAGGAAGGGAGTCTTTCTTGGCTTGCAATATTTCATGTTGAACTTGTTCAACAAATCCAAAGCATACTTGGACTGATGTACGTTTATTCCATGTTTGGTTTGAGCAATCTCGAGACCCAAGAATTGGCTCAATAACCCCAAATCAGTCATAGAAAATGCATGGTTCATTGCATCCTTCAAGGAGGCAATTTCATCCTTTGAGCTTCCTGTAATGAGAAGGTCATCAACATACAAGACAATAATCATCAAAGAACCATGCATCATATTCAAATAAACATTAGGATCAGACTTGCATCGAACAAAACTCAATGATAGTAGAAAGCCATCAATCTTGGCATACCAAGCCCTGGGGGCTTGCTTAAGCCCATACAATGATTTATTTAGCCTGCACAAAAAAGATGGATTATTATCAAATCCTTGAGGTTGTTGCATGTAAATATCTTCAGTAAGATCTTGTTTCAGGAAAGCACACTTCACATCCATGTGATGTACCTCCCACTGCTTCGAAGCTGCAATGGCTAAGGCTAGTCTGATGGAGTCCATCTTTGCCACTGGTGCAAAGGTCTCATTGTAGTCTATATCATGCACCTGTGAGTAGCCATTGGCTACCAATATTTCCTTATATTTCAAAGGTGAACCATCAGCAGCAAAATTAGTTTTGAAAACCCACTTACATTGAACTTATAGCTTTCTCCCTCGGGGAAGATCAACCAGCTCCCAAGTGTTGTTCTTCTGGAGTGAGTTGAATTCTTCTTTCATGGCTGTTTGCCAGCTTGGATCATGTGCTGCATCTCCATATGTCTGTGGCTTTGATTCAACCATCAGATAGCATTTCTCTGCAAACAAAGGGTCTTTCATAAATAGGGCACTCTCAAACTAAGATCTAGTCCTCTTAGAATCACTAGGATTTCCAGCTAGTTCCCCAGTTGCATGAATGGTATTTGATGATCATTTTGGTCTTGTAGGAATTTTAGGATCTGTAAATAAATCATCATTATCAGACATATCAGAATCAACAAACTCATTTATTTCTTCACTTACATTCAGTGGTTCTGGTGGTGAAGAAGACTCTCCAACTTCAACTGCTGCTAACGGCTCTTCTTGGAATTGAACACTCCTTTCAATGAATGCTTTGTTTGTGCTAAAATATATCAGCTTGTACCCTTTTGAATCTTTAGAGTACCCAAAAAATAGACACTCTTGGCTTTGGGGCTGCAAATCCTTCCTTTTTTCTGTTGGAATTCTAGCCCAAGCCCTTGAGCCAAAAATCTTGAAATGGGTCACATATGGCTTGTGCCCACTCCATGCTTCGAAAGGATTCATACCATCAAGTTGTTTATGAGGAACCCTATTCTGGATATAGGATACACAGTTTATATCTTTGGCCCAAAAATTTGGTGGCAAAGTCTTATCCTCCATCATGCAGGTTGCCATCTCTTTCAGTGATCTGTTCTTCCTCTCAGCAACACCATTTTGCTGTGGTGTGTAAGGGATAGAATGTTGCTTCTGAATAACTACATCTACACAATATTAAATGAACTCAGACTTAACATATTCACCACCATTGTTAGATCTGAGGACCTTGAGTTTCCTCCTAGACTGGTTTTCAACCAAAGCCTTAAAGACTTTGAAGAGGCAAAAAACTTCAGACTTATGCTTTAGGAAGTAAACCCAGCAGTACCTGGAAAATTCATCTATGAATGTCAATGCATATTTGGCCTGACTCATTGACATATGAGGAAATGGGCCAGCAACATCACTGTGGATCAACTCAAGAGGGGCATAGGTTCTCTCATGACTAGCTTTCTCAAATTTATGCTCTAGGTGTTTTCCTAAGATGCAGCCTTGATAGAATCCTTTGGAAATCTTAATTTTTGGTAACCCTATGACCATTTCTTTTTCACTAAGATTAGAAAGATACTTATAGTTAAGATGGCCAAATATTTCATGCCAAATCTTGCTTGCCTCATTAGCATGAATCAGAAGAGCAGAGGGATTTGAGTAGGGTAGGAAATGTGAGAACATGTATACCTTCGAAGTGTGATTTGCAACTCCTTTCGCAATGACTTTACCACTTGAGATATCTGTGATATAAACTTCATCACGTGATAATATGACCTTCTTTGGAGACCTTTTGTGGGTCATCTGATACACTGACAAGAGGTTAGAGGAAAGACCCGGAACATACAATACATTGCTGAACTTACCATGGTCAAGATCAATCCTCCCTTTTCCCAAACTTTCAGTGAGAGAGTCATCTCCCAGTACTATTGGTGGACCTTTCGACATGTCAAGTGAGGTGAATGCCTCCTTTATCGAAACCATATGTCTTGAAGCTCCATAATCAATGATGAAACTAGGTGAGCTTGATGTGCCAACAACCAATGCATGAACTCTCTCTCTGTATTCTGAATTTGATCCTCCTTCCCTCTTCTTTGAGCTATCAGGAAGGGAGATACCATTATTCTCTAGGATTTGGGTCAACATGTCAATTTGCTTCTTTATGCAGGAGCTTTTAGGATGATTGCCCTTACTGCAGTATGCGCACTTGCTCATTTCTCCTTTGTTCTTCTTCTTCTGTGGGTTCTTCTTGGAACCTTGGGGCTCCTCTGGAGACTTGTTCTTGTCTCTATTTTGCTCAGGTGGCTTCTTAGCTTTCTTCCTGCCTTTTGAATCCACTCTCGAATCTCTAGAAACCAAAACTTGGTCTTTGGAAGGTTTGATGGTGCCCATCATCACCAGTTTATCTTGTTCTTGTGTGAGGGATTCCATGAACTCTGCAAGTTTAGGCATCTTCCAGGCTCAAGCTATCAACTTGGTGGCATGGAAGGTCGAAACAAACACTGAATAGTCAGGGCCAAGATTTGACAGTATGGCCAAAATGAGTTGCTCCTCCTTCTTTTCGATTCCACACTGTTTTAGCTGGAAAAATAGGGCTTTAAACTTGGAAAAGTAGAGTTGCAGAAATTCGAAGCTGCTGGGACTCAAGGAGACCAATTCATTCTCAATTTGATGTCCTCTCATCTCATCTATTTTACCAAAAATCTTAGCAAGATTCTCCCATTTGGTGATGTCAATCCATCAAGATGGAAAAGGAGGTCTCTGGATATGCTTAGACAGAGTAGACCATAGGCCTCATACCTCCTGTTGTGCCATTTAATTTTCTCTGCAGCTGCATTGGGCTCTGCTTCTGTTTCCATAGTCACTCTATAGAGGCATTTTTTTATCAACAGTATCTATATCTCTTCTTTCCATTCAAATAAATTAAATGGAGTCAAGATGATCTTCTGAGATTGATCCATAGCTCAAAAATTGTCCCTTCAGTCAGCAGAATGCTCCCAGTCAATGATGTCAAACTTGCAATAACAATATGGAAGGATATAAATTTATCTACAAATTCTTTTATACCATGTGGAAATTGAACCCAGTTGTTAGAACAATTACACTCACAAAAATTGCCAATTACACATGCAAATTACACACAAAGGAGACTGAATATGGAGCAGAACACTAATATGTATTGAATAAGTGTACAATAGCCAACCTTGTGAAGTCATAGGCTGCCAAAATAAATAATTACATGAGATATTTGAATGCATTGGGATGCCATTCAAATTAGTCAAAAGCAGGCTTACTAAATCTAAGCAAATCCCCCATAGGTGCATAAAGCAGTTTCCAAATCTGTCTAGGAGCTCATGAATTGGAAAAATCAATTAGGAAAGATAATAGGTGATGGAAGGACAAATCATACATGCTTTTATTAGGAGAAAAGAGTGGAGGATGATGAGGACAAAAAACAAGTTAACTTCACCTAGTCATACTTTCTCAATTGCCTTAAAACTTAGTAAAAGCAGCAATAAAGCAGAAAAAGTAGATATGCACTAGGGAGGTTCAGGAATAAAGTAGAATTGATTCCAAGAGGTTTCCCAAGCACTCCATGACTCAAGTTTAGCAAGTTTGACCATCTAGGACATGTGGAGGACAACTTGCATAGAGTGGAATATGGAAACTAGGAAAATAAGACAAAAATTGATTAATTAATGTCTAAGGTAGCTAACTATGGTTGATTATTCTAATAGTAATTGAGTGCATTTTCGGTTGAAACTGACACTCTTGAAATCTTTAAAGATTGTTGCAAGAAAACTCTTGATTGAGTCAAATCATTGTAAAAATCATATTTTGAGGTGCATGATCGGTTGTACTTGACACCCTTCATTCTCTGTGTCCATCAATCATTGTAAAAACATATTTTGGGGTGCATGATCTATTGTGCACAAGACCCTAAAATTTGGCAAATAAATTCACGCGAGCGAGAAGTTCAAGTGTTTTTCAAATGGAAGGAAGTCTAGAATTGTTAGAGTTACTGAAAACTTTAATAATCTCTACTGAAAATAACACAGTCATACTCAACAAATCAACTCTTCAATCAGTGGTAACTTGTTTGCAAGTGTTGCAAGCAAAAGTTCAACTTCTTCAAGCACAATCCCAAATACTGAATGATGAAATATGCAATCTCAAAAATCAGGAATCAATGAAGCAATCTGAACAAGTCCTTCTTCATCACAATCCTCTATTTGATGATGAAGATGATGTTTATAATCAACATTCAGTGAAGAATCAATTAAGTGAGCCAACTTTAGAGAACAATGAATATGAAGATGAAGGTATTCATGAACCTACAGTTCATGTGTTTTCTTTTGAGTTTAATGAAGAAAACATTTCAAAGATTCAACAATATGCAAAAAATCAACTGATGTCAAAGAAACAAATTTGAAATGATCTTTCCAAGCCCATCATCAGACCTTGGGAAGAAATAAAATACAACAAACAAAGAAAAGGACTTGGATATGAAAAAGATGTGACTTTTCATATTCCAGAATGCCCCAAACCAATTCAGTTTGTGAGTGCAAGATTCATAAATGAAGCATCCAATCAAAAAGTCCATGAAGAAGCTAATCAACAAGTTGATGAAAATCACATGGAAGAAATTCCTGAATGCAACATTGTCATAGAGTTGGTCATTTGGAGACAAATTTTTTTGATCTCCATCCTTGTCAACATTGTGGCAAGAAGAATCATTCATCAGAAAAATGTTCCAAGAGAAACAAGCCTACGAGGTTAAAAATTCACTATGGATGGATCAATCTTTGGGAATGAACATCGACAACCAATAAGTGGCATAAGTCTTACCAAAGAGTACAATCTCGAGTAAAGACTCATCTTGTAGCACCTGATAGAATATAACTCCAGTGGTCCCCTTATAGCGTAGCTTTTGAGCATGGCCCTCACAGGATGAGATAACATGTGATATTTCAACATGCCCACTTTGAGTTGAAATCTAAATGGTACTCTCTTGTGTTAGTTTTTCATCACATTAAGCTAGCATTATGATCTTAGGATCTTTTCACTGAGAGAATAACAAGCACATCAATAAAACATAAGCACATCACAAGAGACAAGAGACACAAAGAGTTTTCCTCGGGGAAACCATAAACGAGAAAACCCCGCAACTTCCTTAGAGATAAAATCAGCACCAAAACAGTAAGAGATCTCCCAACAGCAGTGGCCTTCTAGTCCCAGTATATTTCCTCCTCCACAAGTGCGCCTCACTTAAGAGAGTGAATGATGTGTTTCACAAGTGATAAATAGAGAGACTCTCATTCTCTATTTATATTCATCTGTTCACTTGAATTGCCCTTTCACATGTAGGCTCAACCTAATAATTACTACTCGTGCCTACACCTTAATTAGTGTATAATAACTCAAGTGCCCCGAAACTGTGGGGACTTACCTAATGACTTGATATGACTTGATTACATTATTAATCCTCCCGATGGGAATATCGAGGCATGACCACATGACTCAAATACATAATAGAGACATCCCGGAATAAACATCGGGTTACAATATATAAGATACATAGAAGAATACATTCCGAAGTTACATATACATCAACACTCCCTCTTAACTAGGAAGGTATTCTTTCGACACAATTTTCAGCATTGTTCTTCTTCTCTATATCAACTGGATCATCTCGTCTTCAAGTCATCATCGGATCTGGATCATCTCTCGATCTGGATTATCATCGAACATCATCACTAGATCTGGATCATCTCTCGATCTGGATCATCATCATTGGACTGGATCTGGATCATCACTCGATCTGAATCATTACTGCTGGATCATCATTACTGGATCTGGATCATCACTCGATTTGGATCAACACTGGTTCTATCTGATGATTCTTCTCGTCATAGGAAGTTCTACAGAGCCATCCCTTTTTCATGCTGGTTGTAGGCCTACCCTCATGTAGGTCTTCTCCCAACACTTATATCTGACCTGCTCATCAGAAAGGCATGCCCAGCACTCACATATGATCATGTAGTAAACTACAATCCCATCAGAAAGGCCCAGCACTCACATTCACCAGTATGATAGGACACACCTACTATCATCTATAAAATGGCTCAGCACTTACAACCACCAGCATGATAGGACACACCTACTATTATCTATGGAAAGGCACAGTGCTCACATCCACCAGCATGGTAGGACACACCTACTACCATCTGTGGAAAGGCTCAGCACTTATAATCACCAGCATGGTAGGACACACCTACTACCATCTGTGAAAAGGATCTGCACTTACAATCACCAGCATGGTAGGACACACCTACTACCATTTGTGAAATGGCACTGCACTTACAGTCACCGGCATGATAGGAAACACCTACTATCATCTGTGAAATGGCACAACACTTACAGTCACCAGCATGATAGGACACACCTACTATCATCTGTGACAAGGCTCAGCACTTACATCCATCCAGGTGGGAACACATCCTGCTCATAATGATGGAAGGGCATGCACTCATATCTGATCATGAGGGGAACACATCCCAACAATCATATCAGAATGCCCCCCAGTCCTCCTCGACTAAGCTACCTGGCAACTGATCAGGTGCCTCCATTCTCCTAGAGAATGGCAGTTGCCCTTACATCTGACCTGCTCGTCAAAATGGCCAACACTCACATCTGACATGGAAGGAAATTAATCCTTTAGCCATGAACATAATGGTTCAGCCCTTACATCTGATCAAGTGGGAACACATCCCTCTATCACATCAGAATGGCTACTCAGTTCTTATACTGAGTGTTCCTGGTAACTGACCAGGTGCCTCCATTCCTAGAATGGCAATTGCTCTTACATCTGTCCTACTCGACAAAATGGCCAGCACTCATATTTGACATGGAAGGGAGCAACCCTACCACTATGACAGAATGGCTCAGCCCTTATATCTGACTTACTCGTCAGAATGGCTATGGATCTCAGCACTCATATCTGACATGGAAGGAACCAATCCTCTCACCATGACAGAATGGCTCAGCCCTTATATCTGATCTACTCATCAGAATGGCTATGGATCTCAGCACTCATATCTGACATGGAAGGAACCAATCCTCTCACCATGACAGAATGGCTCAGCCCTTATATCTGAACTACTTGTCAGAATGGCTATGGATCTTAGCACTCATATCTGACATGGAAGGAACCAATCCTCTCACAATGACAGAATGGCTCAGCCCTTACATATGACCTGCTCGTCAGAATGGCTTTGGGACTCATCACTTTCCCTGGGAGGAAGCCTCGATCTGGAGAACACCAAGTCTCTCTCTGAAGTACTTGAACTTCAGCCCAGCCAATGGCTTCATTAATACATCAGCTATTTGTTCCTCCATCGCAACATACAGGAGCTTCACTGCTCCTCTCTGCACCATATCCCTGATATAGTGATACTTGATCTCGATATGCTTCGACCTATCATGGAACACTAGATTTTCTGACAACTTCATGCAACTCTAGTTGTCACAGTGTATACAAGTAGCATCCAAAGGGAGATCAAATATATCAGACAGCAGCTTCCGCAGCCATACTGCCTCACAACTAGCTCAACAAGCTGCGACATACTCTGCTTCAGCTGTACTCAGTGCCACACAGGATTGCTTCCTGCTAAACCAAGAGATCACACCTGATCCCATACTGAAGCAACATCCTGAAGTACTCTTCCTGTCGATGGCACTGCCTGTCCAATCTGAATCAACATAACCCTCCAGGTTAATCTTCGGATTCGCATCGTACTTGAGCCCATAATCAATTGTACCCTTTAGGTACCTCAGAATATGCTTTGCAGCAATCAAGTGAACACTTCTCACATCTATCAAGTACTGGCTTAAGGTGTTCACAGCAAAGCAAATGTCTGGTCTCGTGTTTGTCAGGTACATCAATGACCCAATCATCTGACGATACATCGTAGCATCAACCGACTCTGACGAAGCATCACTCAATAGCTTCAGGTTCGATGCCATAGGTGTGGCCATCGCCTTGTAGTCCATCATCTCGAACCTCTTCAGGATCTCTACTTCATACTTCCCTTGTCCAAGGAAGATCCCATCTGTACTCTGCCACACCTCCATACCTAGAATAGTAGTGCATCGACACATAACAAGAGCATCACTGGTCTTCCACCTTCAACCTTGGATCAAAGGTTGGAATCCGCTTTACTCTCAGTAAAGCCTAGAATCATCAGTAATCTACCCATCCTATCGTACCATGTCGAACCTCAGGATCTTCTGCAATCACTCCCTCTGAAGCGGAGCATCATACTCCCTCTGTCTTCCGTACTCTATGCATTGAAACATTCTGTACTGGAGTGACAAGTAGTATCCATCTAGGATCACTGGATACTAAGATACTCTATCTTGAACTTCTTCAAAAGTTCATCTTGCACCCATCTGTGAGGTTGTCATCCTCTATCAACCTTGTAGCAAAGGTTAAGATATTCATCAAGCTCATCATGTATGTGTTTTCCCATGGGTGTCTTCTAAACTCGTACAAGGCCTTCTTTCATTTGCACACATGATTATGTATGTCATGTGACTTCACTTCTATTAGCTGTAACTGTTTCTTTATAGACTATGCCTTCTCTTCATGAGAAGCCTCATGCTACGAATCTTGCTTTGTATCCCACGATGTTTCCATCTACTGCATGATGGAACTATGAACTTCTCTTCAGGTCTCGATACTACGCCCAGACATCATTCTTCTTGAACTGATCTTCCCTTTCTTCTTGGTGGCTGGAAGGTTCTACATCAATGATGTCACTGCACTCGTCATATTATTCTTTGTCTTTGAACTGTCGTCACTTGTTCTTCGGAACAAGTCTTCATTCTTCTTTGCTTGTAGGCGATTATGTATGCGATCTTTCCTACAAGTCAAATGCAATTGTATGGTTAGAAACATTTCATAAGGAATATTTATACTGGCAAACACTTATGCATAAATATATGATCATGCAACTACTTTAGCCAATACAACATTCATCCATATCTCATTGAAACTTTCTAGATGCCTTCCATCTCTACCAGGACAGCATTGAGATTGTGCACTAATCCAATATGTCAGCAAAGAGGTTTCATTCTAGATGAGTAGCAATGGAGAATTTGTATAGCCCCATGAGCTACTTACCCATTACGTGCATATTAGTAGTATTCTGTCATTAATGCAAACATCCTATCATGCATAATACA
>LPNX010263292.1:58633-96005 GCA_001517045.1 Pseudotsuga menziesii
CATTCTTTAACTGGTTTCTTTAAGTCATATTCTAATTTTGTTCTTCCCTTCAAATAGCTTGAAATTCAGGGAGACCTTCAACAGCTTTGCTTGCAATAGGTAGTGCTCTGTAATGCACATGTGCAAGCCTTCTATGCCAAAGCTCATTTGGCTCTACTGTGTCATGGATCAAGGCTTGTTCTGGATATCCCTTCAATTTGTACAAGCCTCATTCTTGTTCTTCAATCACTACCACATCATCGATAGTATTTCCTTTTGGCCATATGATGACTTGACCATCTATGAATGCAGCCCGCATTCCTTTTGCATCAATGCTGAGATGGAGAGAAGGTTCTTCTTCAATCCTAGCACAAACAATACTTCTTTCATTTTTAGAGACTTACCAGAGTCTAGCTTGTATGAAGATTCCCCACTACCTTTTATTGGACATTGGTAGTCATCTCCTAGTCTCACCTTGTGAGGTGATTCATGTTCTGACAGTCTTACAAAGGATTCCTTGAATCCCATCATATGTTTGTAAGCCCCACTGTCTATAAGCCAATCATCACTTCCATGAGTAATGTTACATGTGAGAGCTGATATTAGAACATATTCATCCTCGCTTGAAGAATCTTCACTTTCATATTTGGATCTCTTTCTGGATGGTTCATCATCCTCTGCAGCATGAGCATGGTGTCTTCTTTGGCCTCGTCTCGCTATGAAACTGGAACCTCTATACTCATGTAGGTGTCCAATCCAGAGAGATAAAATACTTCTATGCTTGGAAGTTGTCAACTTCACCAAGCTTATCATCAATCTATTGTGATAGATCATATTGAAATGAGAACCTCAAATGGAAATACAAAAGATTAGATCTTGCCGATTTGAGGTGTCCGTCCTTGCCCTGGAGTTCGCTGATCCAGGGTTTGTCGTAGAAACCCTAATTTTCAAAACTTGGAAACTTTTAGATCTGATTGGACAAACAGATAGATCTCTTCAAATGGAGCTGTCCAATGTACTCCTTTTCTGAAAACAGTGGAGGGAAGCTCCTGAAACAGGTAGCCCTAATTTACTGATTTCTTCTCCAAAAATGCCTGTTACTGTTTCTATGATATATCTGAAATTGCTGATCCTCTGTGTCTGAAATTTCGCATTGCGGTAACCTCGCATTTCCCTGATCCAACACCATAGGTTTCATCAGAATTGGTTTCACCATTTGAGATTTATGATCCTTTTCCCAAGGTGACCTGTTACAGGACTCTTCAGAACAACGAAGTTGTACGGCATGCCACGTGTCATTGGTTCATCTTTTGAGTCTGATATTCAAACCACCTAAATTAAAGTCCGTTCCCTTTTTGGAAAATCTTCAAGAATTCCATTTGGACCTCTGTAGCTCAAGATATTGCAGATCTCCCCAGATGTCTTGTTTAGGGATGAATTCTGGAAGAGGCTGGAACCCTAACTTGGAGAGATCATATCTTCTGGAGTACAGCGAATCTGAGTCTTATGTTTGGAAAAAAAATTCATCAGGATTTTATATTTGTCCTCTGCAATTTTCAGCTTCTGAGACTTCGCCAATCTCGGAATATAGCGACTGTACCAAAACTTAGCAGTTTTAGTATTTAGGATTTCTCCTAGCTTAGGGTCAAACTAGGGTTTGACTTTCCTGGAGTTTCACCCAACCAAATTTCTTGATCTAGGTCTCTAAACTTCAGTTTTGATGAGGAGAATAACCTTATGCTAGTCTCACTCAAAATATCCTCTTCTGTAGAAAGCCCTAATTTCCACATCGAAACTGAAAATGCTTGAGATTGAATTCCGCATCGACAGAAAGATGCACCCTTCAATGGGGAGTCATCTTAGCATACTTTTACTGAAAATCTATGGAGGAAGATCCACAAAATAGGAATCCCTAGTTCCTATAGCTGCACGATGTCTTGTTCTCAGGTTAGCTCTGATCCCATGTTAGTTTTTCATCACATTAAGCTAGCATTATGATCTTAGGATCTTTTCACTGAGAGAATAACAAGCACAACAATAAAACATAAGCACATCACAAGAGACAAGAGACACAAAGAGTTTTTCTTGGGGAAACCATAAAGGAGAAAACCCCGCAAATTCCTTAGAGATAAAATCAGCACCAAAACAGTAAGAGATCTCCCAACAGCAGTGGCCTTCTAGTCCCAGTATATTTCCTCCTCCACAAGTGCGCCTCACTTAAGAGAGTGAATGATGTGTTTCACAAGTGATAAATAGAGAGACTCTCATTCTCTATTTATATTCATCCATTCACTTGAATTGCCTTTTCACACATAGGATCAACCTAATAATTACTACTCGAGCCTACACCTTAATTAGTGTATAATAACTCAAGTGCCCCGAAACTGTGGGGACTTTCCTAATGACTTGATATGACTTGATTACATTATTAATCCTCCCGATCGGAACATCGGGGCATGGCCACATGACTCAAATACATAATAGAGACATCCCGGAATAAACATCGGGTTACAATATATAAGATACATAGAAGAGTACATTCCGAAGTTACATATACATCAACATCTTGCATCTTAAGGGGGGGGTACATCTGCAAAATACTCTTTCTTTTTAGAGGGGGAGTAGATATGGTACAATGATGAACTGGTTAAGGGTAACCACATGAAAACCCATATCTTCTCACCTTTCAGCTGATAAAGGGGGGAATATTGATGATGGTTGTCAGACTTCAAATGTCAAAAGGGGGGAATATTGACAAAGGGGGGAATATTGATGATGGTTGTCAGACTCCAAATGTCAAAAGGAAACAATAGTTTGCAGGTGGCAAACTCCAAATTGCAGATGAAGAACTATAGTTTGCAAATGGAAAACTCAAAATAATTTGTAGACAGCATACTAATGAAAACAGTCTATGGATGGTTGACTCGTTATGCATTGAGATGTTATTCGATGCATAACAATGTTGATGGCTCATTTTTAGAGAGCGCTTCATTGATTATAGCATGGTGATCTTCACCAATTAGCAGAAGACGCCAGCCTCTTCTAGCTAAATCACTTGGAAAATGATGAAATTGTTAAGAAGACAGGGATTGTTCAGACATGGAATCTGTTCACTCCAGGATTTTAGTTCATTTCAAATGAATCATTCAGATTGATGATTTTACAGGCAGATTTTTCATTGAAGCACAAAGGAAGGCTTCTGAAAGATCCATCATATCAACGTTGGCATTAGTGTTTATTGCTTAGTTGATACAGATACATATACTTGTGATTGAGAGGGGGAATGTTAGCCTTATGGATTACATTAGCAATCACATAGTTTAAATGTCACATTATTGTATTTATTATTTGGGATAATAGTCATTTATCCTAGATAAGTCTCTAGAAGATATGGAGAAGATTTCCTAGCCTAGTCACCATGCAAGGTGTTAGGATCTAGGGAATATCTCTCACTAAGGTGGCATATTGAGAGTACTATATATTTGTACTCTTTCAATGAATAATGCAATTAGAGTTTTAACCATTTTGTTTTGTGTTTACTTTCTTCATAATGTACATGGATAGAGCGCTCAAGAAAAAGCAACACTGAACACTAAACTATTGGTGTTCGAGGGTTTAGAAGGGTGGTGCATGTCTAAGGTTTGGAATGCTACGCACCTATGGGGTCTAGAAGTATATGTTTTCTTATGCCAAATGGGGAGTCTCGATAGGTTTTGAATGCTCAGGAATTCAATCATAGTTATAAATTCATAAACGAAAATAAATATAGTATGATCTTGCTAACATAAAATATTTTTATAGAATAGTCGGAGATACAAATAAAAGTTATGGAAAAATATAACGATTGTTTGCTTAACGACCATTACCAAGACATACTTCAGCTGGTAGGATTAGTTTTCTCAACTCATCATCCCATAAAAGGAATAGATGCTGGGACAAAGCTATACCAAGCTTATATACTAGCAACAACCATATTAATAAGATTAATATGTTTGGAATACGCCGAGAGGTATATATTTGATAGATTGATAATATTTTTTTTCTAAAGAATGTGTCAAATAGGGGGATTGTTCATTTTCATTCTGTTCTACTTCATGTTTCCCTCACGGCCTTTGGCCTCCAATATATTCAGTGGAAAAAATTGGTTTGTTGAGATCATTAATATATCATTTGTCAGTTTAACATCCAACTAGGGATGTACAAGGGAGCTCATGAATAGATGAAAGCACAGATTCCCTGACTTCTGACCTGGGGAAATATCTCACCCAATGAATTTTTTGTCATATACAACCATAACAACTACAAATATCAAAGAATAAAATCATAACAACCCCTAAGTTCAAAATTTAATTACGCCGATAGGCGTATATATCTCATATTTTTGGGATGGACTTCATAGGGCAGATCATCAAGATCCACCAAAATATGACACATGTATGACTGGGATCTATTTGATCGTCGTAAGATCTTTTAACTAGCCGATTTATGAGTGTGTTAGCCAATTTAACAGTCTATAGAACCTATGTCTACATGTGTGCTGATCTGGATTGATTGCAATGTGGATAGGTGTCATTCCTCGTGGTGCATCTACATGTGTGCTAATATGGAGTGATTGCAATGTGTATAGGTGTCATTCCTGGTGGTGGAGGTCTATTAAGAAAATCCACGTGTCAAATTTATAACGAACTCGAATTGATTGTCTAACTGAACTCTATTGACTCTACTTCATGGGGTTCTATATAAGAAGAATGGGATCGTAGATGTCCAACAACCAAGTGCGTATCAGGTAATTGTATTTTCTTTTAATATGATGAACATGATTACGTTGTAGCCATGTGCTATTAGTTAAAATTTCAGTTTAACTTTCACTTTCCTGTGCAGTATTGTAGTTAACAAAAGGTTTCACCAATTATGTGCAGTATTGCAGCAACATAAAGATTTTCCATTTCTGTGTAGTATTATAGCAACAAAAGACAACAAAAAAAGTTTCACCTTCGAATTAGAGGTAAGAAATGGCTCTTTATTTTAGCACAACCCAGGAATTAAAGATGTGAGTACAAACATTGAAATTGCAAATAATCTTAAAACAAATGAAATGGAAGAAATGGTTTGTTTTAATTTCAGTATGCGGCCAAATGTAAAATCGCTAGCAATTATACAGTATGAAAGCCCTAGAGTTTTTAGCATTAACACCTGGAAAGTATTTTCAGTATGCAGCCAAATGTAAAATTGCTAACAGTTATACAATATGAAAGCCCTAGAGTTTTTAGCATTAACACCTAGAAAGTATTTTTAGTGTGCAGCCAAATGTAAAATTCTTGGCTTGCAATTTTCTTCTTGGCCAAGCATTAAAGAAAATACTGATTAATTAGGGAAACCGTACATGGATAGCATTGCATACAACCTGATTTTATAATGGCATCTGCGCCCATTTAGAAATATAGCATTATGAAGGCCCACAGCCTCTAAAAAAATAAAACAAATTCTGCTAAATATCAAACCCTCACAGGTATTATATATAGTAGTAAGGAATCCACATAGCCAATTTAAGGTTGACTATGGTCTTACCTGGAATATGAGCAACTCGAGCAGAAAACTGATACTAAAGAAAAAAAAAAGGGTGACAGACCTTACTTACACGACCACACCCTGTAGATACGAGATGGAAATACTAGTAAACCCAGGTTTTTCCTTGCACACAGACTAGAAATTATGCTGAACATAAATCATAATAGACACTGAAAACATTCAGATAGTGAGTAATATAGTTTGAATTAAAATAATCAAACTGCTACAAGGGATAACCACTATCCACCTTGACTCCAAGGATTTTGGGATTTACATTTTAAACCAAACATAAAAGTAAAAGACGGGAAGGTATGGCCTAGGCCTTACCAGTTGAAAGATTTTTTTTCAACGACGAGTACCCAAATCCAAACCCTCGTCGCAATATAGCTGACTTGTTCTCTTACATTAACCATTTTGGGAAGTTAAACGATAGTTTCAAAACTCGGGCAGTTTTCGAGATCCAAGTTTGACAGGTCTTCCATTGCTGTCCTCTTTTAGCAGTTACGAAGCTACACAGCCAAAAGCCAAGAGCCAAATGAGGAGTGCAATAAACACTAAGAAAAAACCTCCATCAAAAGGATAGGCTCGACCTTTTAAGTGCATTAAAACTTCTCAGGTTTTGCACTACAACAAAAGCTGTAAAACCAAGGTTATTTTCATGCATCAAGGCACCCAGTTGTTCTCAGTGCCGTGAGAAGGTCTTACCGGTTGAAATATTTTTCTTCAACGACCAATACCCAAATCCAAACCCTCATCGCAATATAGCTAACTTGTTCTCTTGCATTACCCACTTTGGGAAGTTAAACGACAGTTTTCGAGATCCAAGTTTGACAGGTCTGCCATTGTTGTCCCCTGTTGGCAGTTACGAAGCTACACAGCCAGAAGCCCAGAGCCAAATGAAGAGTGCAGTAACCACTAAACAAAAACCTCCATCAAAAGGATAGGCTCGACCTTCGGAGTGCATTAAAACTTCTCAGGTTTTGTCAGCAGCTGGGATTTGTATTGAGGTCACATGGACTGCTTTAAAACCAAATTATGGCATGCCCTTTTCTTAGTATTGCCAGTTAGCTCGTTGTCAGGTTGCTTGTCAACCATCATGCCGAATTTATAACCCGAAATCTATTTACATAAATAACCACAAATGGAGATTAGCGTAATGATAAAAAGGTTAATAAGTTTAAATTCTACTCAAATTAGATTTTTAATTAAAACCTTTCGAATTACAATGCCATAGTTTCTTTTCAATTTACGGTCTTTGTTAACTCTTGCAAAAATAGCTTGTTGTACAATAATTCCATAATTTTGCTAATTAGTAAAGTAATTCTTTTATTATTTCACATTTTACTTTATGTGCAATTCCACTATTAACAAAGAAAATGCTTGCTAATTACTAAAGTAAACTGTAAAATAATTACAGTTTACTTTATGTGCAATTCCATGATTAGCCAAGAAAATACTTGCTAATTACATTTGGAAGGTTTAATACATATTACCAGTATCAATGCATTCCACACATATAAATCATAATAGATAGTGAAAACATTCAGATAATGAGTAATATAGTTTTAATTAAAATAATCAAACTGTTACAAGGGATAGCCATTGTCCACCTCGACTCCGAGGCTTTTGGGATTTACATTTTAAACGAGACATAAAAGTAAAAGATGGGTGAGAGTGGTTCAAGTTTAAATGGAAATATTTCCTGTAATTAAAAAGTATGCAAAATTTATTGGAACCTACTAAGGCCATAATTTTAATAAATCATGGAGACCTCTTCCTCATATCTCCTTAGGAGACCGTGTTCCCTTGTTCCCTGAAAACCGCGAAGGTAGTAATCGTAGGTTAGATTACTGCATACTGGAAAACATAGTAGACCCTTGCCTTGATTGGGACCTTGTCTTACCCGTAAATTACATAAGCAGAAGGATCAAAATTGGTCTAGCATCAATTCCGAGTTCTTCAAAATAAAAAGAAAAAGAAAAAACAAACAAAATATGTTTTTCTCCCGATTCTTACGTGGAATGTGAACGAAGCTGCAAATGACCACAAAGTAAGCTTCCTATCGTAGTAAGTAAATTCTGTTTAAAATTATGTAAGGGAAGGGATATATCCTATCAGAGGGTTCCCAAAGCTAAAGCCCAATGCAGTAAAATTATTTTTCCCACCAAGCTTCATCCCTAGAGCTTTGTCAATGTTGGGCTCAAGGAGCAGAGGGTTCCCAAAGCTAAAGCCCAATGCAGTAAAATTATCTTTCCCACCAAGCTTCATCCCTAGAGCTTTGTCAATGTTGGGCTCAAGGAGGGGAGTACTGTAGTATTGAATGTCTTTTATTTTTATGGTTAGGTTGGAGTATGTCAGAACCTTTTGTAGAGCCAAGGGACATTGTACATCACTGTCATGTTTAATGTTAAAGTGGTGTCCAGTTGGCGTTTGCACTTATGGCGAGTGCAAGTCACCATAAACTGGCCACATCTTTGTCTTTGTGGATTATACTTTATGCATTATACTTACCCGTACCTATAGTAATGCATATATTTTATGCATTACACCTATCTTTTATAAGATATATTTTACGCATATATTTGTGGATTATACTTTATGCATTATACTTATTCATACCTATAACTATGGAAACACAATCAAATGAAATAATATGGATTTTTGGTTGGTTTTGGCTCTTCTTGTAGACATCGGTTCGTTGGCCATTACATTAGGCAAATAGGAAATTGTTCATATATGTCTATGCCACTCTTAAACAATGGAAACAAATTTGAATCCAGGTGTTTTTTAGTTGTTGCAGTTTCGTCCTCCAGTATCTTATATCGAAAAAGAAACTACTACATCATCAATCCATACATAAAGACTTGTACATTTGTAGGGTCTCTTGGTCTTGGTGATTCGGGTTTCTTTACATTGTTGAGAAATGTTCAAAAACAAAAATACCATTGGGAAGCATTGAAACATATTTATATAGAATTTCAAACAAAATATTTTATTTCCAGTAGTTTTCATATGCAGTGGAGACAAACATGTCCTATAGATGGTGATGTTCTGTGGCCCAAAAATCCCATATTGTATAGTTAAACTATGTTATGGGTGGATATTCATGTGGTTTCTAGAGCTAATCATATATGTATATACAATCTATGTTGGATAGGTCTTTAGAATAACAAATGGGGGTTTCCGTTTATTCCACACTTGAATTCAACATTATCGATTATCCTAGCATGTTATCGCAATGAACTTCTTTGTTTTATCAATGATGGGAGAACTATAGTGTGGTCTACAGAACAAACAAAAAATCAAAATTATTCAACAAATTATTCGATAAGAAATGGATGTTTAGAAGGTGGATTCCGATGGAGTTTCATGTCTAATTTGGCCTCGGGCATCAATGGAAAATGCAGTGGATATTTTCCTGTTGTAGCACTTGATCATTACATGCTCATGTGCAAATACGACCGTCTGACTTTTGTATTCTATGACTTCACCGACACACATTCTAATTTTGTAAGCGAAGATAGAATGTTGGATTCTACATCATCCAAACTTGAAAATCCAACACAATTAAGTGTTGTTGAGCTTGTAGACAACATATCCATCATTCCAAGTTGCCCATACATGGATTCAATTGATGATGCATTTTCAGTGGGATAATATAAACATATATGGCATGTTACTTGCATGTATGTTATGCAAGTTGACATGTTTGGATGCTTCATAATCATACTTTTTCAAAATATTTCTTTCCAACAAACTTTACCGAAGTTTTGGCAATCAGTGCTACATATGGAATGTTACTTGCATGTACCTTATGCAAATCGACATCTTTAATACTTCATTATCATACTTATTGGATGTATATTTATGAGTTTTGCCAATTTACATTCTCTTTGAAATAGAAATATATCATACATGCAGTTTTTTTTAATTTTCTTGGATACAAAACATGAGTACAATATTAGTTTATATCTTAGTGATCTGTGACAATACAAATATTATAAGATAATATTTAAATATAGTTTGAAACCTTTATGTATTTGTTTAGTTTTTCTATACCTATAATAACATGTCTTTCTACACTAATATGGTTTGACAATAGCTATTTTTTTTTATGTTCATGTAGATATGCCATCAAAGAAAAATAATAATTGCAGCAGTGAGAAGAACTTGATGGAAACATTGTCTCACACAAACAAAGAATCCAATCGAAAATACTATAAAAAAAAGAGAAGATATTAATAGGAAACATTGTTTAATCTACAAAGAGAATAATGAGCAATCAACAAACAAAGAAGAGAACGTCATGGTCATTCCTTTGGAAAAGTCATTAATTGTCAAGGTGAGGCCACTAAATTCTAGAGCTTATATGATATAATAAAGAGATCAAATTATTGTATCTGATTTTACCACTACAGGTGAATCACACTTTGTATGGCCTTCTCCTGTCCTGCTGCAGACTCCCTAGACCTCGTGGACCATTTTTTGTCCTTTGATGTTTCCCTGACCATCCCTAAAAACATGTGAAAAATGATATACGCGACTTTTAAACCCTTAATCGCCTATATACGTGGGTTTGACCCATAATACCACGTACATCGGGATGTGTACAAAATCCAAATCCTTTTGGAGTTTTCTTTGACATGGATCTGACTCACTTGACTCCTATGCCTTGAGATCGCTCGGATTCAACCTTTCATTACCCCTTTGAAAAGCTATATAAGGAACTCTATGGTACATTGAAGGCGTATGAGAGAATTGAGAGCAAAGAAACTATAGTCCATTGTTTCCGGAACTTATGCTTGAGTCTGCATCCCTTTGTCCCTTGGAGCACTTTTGTGTTCTTCCCAAGCTTGCCTTTTGCTTGTGAGATTGCTATCGAGAGATGGAGGATTGAGGTGGTGGAGGCCCAAGTGGGGGATTCAATTTCTTTGATTCGCAGACATGCCGACAGAGGTTGTATCTATTGTAATCTCTGATTTATATTAATAGAAATATCTTTTCCTGTCCAATAATGTGTGTTTAAATGAATATTTTATCCATGGGATGATTTCAAATGCTTATACATTGTTGATTATATATGCTAGAATAGATCTAACACCATGATATATAGTATGCTTGTATTGTTTACTTGTTGTTGAGGAAGTAATTTTTCAATTCAAGCTGAAGTTGGAAAGCTCAACGGGGATCTACTTCAACCGTATGGAATAAGGTATGAGGTCTGATCCTTTAGTGTTAGACATTTACTTTCTATTGCATATTGGAAAAGATTGATTTCTGGAGTCAAGCTGTCTGTTGTGGTACCCCAAGCCATAGGAATTTCTCTCCGTAACAGAATTGGCGACTCCGTTGGGGATGTTCCTTGTTTTTATTTGGGGTTTGCGGGCACAATGGGCTTGATATTCTTGACTTGCTCTTTGTTTATCCTTGTTTTTGTGTTGCATTTTATAGTATGTTCATCCATTGACACTCCCCTTTATTGGTTTGACCCTTGGCGTGTTTTTTATCATTTCCTTCTCTGTATACGTAGGTTTTTCGCCAAAAGTCACATACATACACAGATTTTTGGCCAAAAGTCACGTATATACGGAGGGTTTTGGCCAAAATTCGTGTATAGACGCAGGTTTTTGACAAAAAGTCGCATATATATGTAGCTGTTCTTTAAACAGTCATGTACATCCTCCCTTTTGGTGGGTTTGATGTTGTGGGAAGTTGCTGGGTGGGTTGTGAGTGTGGTTGGGTCTTCCTTGGGTCTGATGTTGTCTGTTGGATGCTTCTTTTGTGACCAGAGACCGCTTTTTCATTGATTTTTCTTTGAAAGTAGTTTTAGCCATTTATCCTTTTTGTTTTTCCCTTAGTGCATTACTCTTTTTTGTCTCTGTGTCTTGTTAGGCTTGTGTTTTATACTTGCTGCAGAGACTGAGAGTTTTAGATGACTTTTATTGCATTTTTCATTCTTTTATATTGAAAAATACAAAGTAGTTGCACTCTTAGTTGCATCTTAGATATGGATTTGAGGAGGTACTTGCATTGGATTGCTTGGATGAGAGTTGTGTTTAGGATTTCATACAGGAAGGATTACATTGGCATTAGCAAATGAATATATATTTATGCATCTCATGTAGTGGCATACCCTATTTTTCATTTGACAAAGATTGCACTTAGCATTGTTTGATATGGTGTGTATATTTATTTCACTGCTGAGTCATAATGTCATTAGTTGCATGCCCATTTCCCTTTGAGTAATTACAACCAATTAAAATCAAAGCTTAATTAAAATGAATTACACTATTTTATTTGATAGGGTTCACCGACAAGATTAGGTTCTAGGGTCTTGGAATAGTTCATTGTGAGTAAATTCTCCAAGACCACTAAAGAACAACATGTATGTGTATGTCCAAGTGAGTGTGTGAAATCCTTGGTATAACCAGTGTTTCTCATGATCCTCCTCTCAAAAGGGAGTTAAGCACGAGGCAGTGTGAGCGGTTATTGATTGGGATGACCCCTAGTCATAACTAAGTAGCACCAGAGATATTTCTAGGATTGTATTCGTATTAGGGGGCTCTTTCGAGAGTTTCGAGCTTTGCTACCCTACCCATACGATCAATCCCGCCTGCGACTATCTGCCTGAGCATTGATTATATTGAGGTGACCTTAGTTGCCTTACCTAGGTTATCGAAGGGGTACTTTGCATGGGTTATTTTGTAGGTGTCCTAGCCAAGTAGGGGTCGGACATCACAGTCTCTTTATGCGTTGAAGCTGAGGGCCACTAGAATTGGTTATGTACCATCGCTTGTAGTGTATGGGAGTTTCAAGCCTCTCCTAGGCAAGGCATACCTGCTGCATTCAGGAGCTCACATATCCTCCCCTTGGTTTTCTTGTATTTTCGCTGTAGATTTTCTTAGGAGTGTGCTCTCTGTGCGCTAGTTGGCTTTTGGGATTGCGGTTACTTGAGTATATTTATGCTCTCTTGAGTTCGGGTCCTTTAATTTTTAGCATCCATGGTATCCTATCACCCATCTTGGTCCTAGTACGGACCCTGGTGTTAGACTTGGGGGCATCAAAACCCCTTACCCTCCTCATATATTTGAAGTGGTCACATTCTTCCCTCTACTCCATTTGTGGAGGATGTTGACTCCCTTCGCTCGGTATTTACACTGGTGGTCACTCTCATGGGGGTGGTAGTGGATGCGTGAATGTTGGGTCTACACCTTACTTTCCTTTTTTATATCCCATCGTTCATCGCATTGTTTCCTTTGGATGCAGTTTTCATGATCATTCCTCCCTATATCCTATAGTTTGGATTCTTTATTGACTATTTTTTGTTGTTTTGGACTAATATGGTTGTCATGTAGGGTCCAGTTTTTGTACACTCTCTCTGAGGTTTTGACCCGTTCGTTCCTATCACAGGTATTATGTCTGAACTGACATATATGTTAGGATATCACATCCGCTTGCATTTATGCATTGCCTTATGACTGTTCCATCTTAACCTTAGGTACAAACCCATTCCATGGTATCATGGAACCTTCATGCTGTTGTTAGAAGTGGTACTATGTGAATGGTAGAGCTTTCCTATACATGGGTGTCCTAGTTATCTCCCTTTTGCATTTGGTACCCATGATGTGAATCCCCTCTTAGGTCCAGGAGTCCGTTGTATAGTATTGCCATGACATTTCGCAAGAGCCGCATACTCCTCTTGATCTTTTGCTGGTCTATTTCCCTCAAGACTCCCTTATGTTAAGTTGTAAATGCATTATCATGAGCTTTTCCTGCCTTATTGAGCTTTATGTCAGATTCCTTGACATTGCATTTTAGCCATATAGCTTGAGCTTGTCTCATGTCTATCCATGCAGAGCCATTTTTTATATCCTTTGCAGCTTGATTCCTTTTTACTAGGAGGGGATTTTCCCCCGAGTGTCGATATCCTACACATGTATCCTTGCATTGAGCATAGGTATGTTCCACTGCTTGGAACTAGTTTGTTTTCCCTTATGACACTCGTCTCCTCCTAGTCTGTAACTATAAAACAATTTTATTCTTTTTCAAGATTTTTAAATATTTGAAAAAGTCCAAAAAAATAAAAAAACCAAAAAGCCGGACAAGGAAATATGTTATCTTTGGCAGCTGTCGAGTCATGTCACCTTCGAATAGAGCACTGCATATCACATCCATTGGTTGGGTTATAGTTTGACTTTAGGAGCTGTACTCGTTTATCTGAGTTTATCTCCACCGACTGGTTAAACTTCCGGTCCCTATGGAGCCTCTGTCGATGCCTTCTATGTCACAGAGATGTCCCAGTTTGTATATTGAGTCTATGCTGCCTTTATTCAGTCACCATATGTCGTTATGCTCTTGTTTGAAGGAAGTTGAATCCTGAGTCGGCCATTCCTCAGTGATCTTGACTTTGCATGTCATCCATTCCCGGTACAGTGATTGGTTCATGCACCTTATGATCGAGTCCTTCCACATTATACAGCTTTGCTGAGTACCTCATGTTGGATGATGGGGGATGACTTAATTCCCTCCTTCCAGCGGATTTCATCCCATCAGCTTTAGATCATTTATTCTGGGATTGGAATCTAGAGTCAGTTTGAGTGCCTTGAGACTTGCAGTCATTAGTGGCAGGTTCTCTTGCCATCGACATTCTTTGGGAATACATCAATGTCCCTTGATCGATGGATCCCCTCAAGTGTTCGACCTCAACACATTTATTCACACTTGTTAGTTTGCACTCTAGTACCTTGATTTCCATTTTCATTATCGGTGGGCGATCTCGCATCTGTAATGACCGGTAATCAGACGATGGACTACTATGTTCAACCTTGACACCTCTATTCACATAGTAGGACATGTACTTGTAGCGGTTTGTGTAGAATGTTTTCCATATTGGTGGTATCTCTTATATGTTACCTCCTTGATCGTGCCATTGTTCATGAGATTTCAGCTCTCGTGACTTGATTCCAGTAAATGTTAAACATTTCTAGCTACTATGGAGATCTTGATCTATTGTATATCTTCAGCCATTATGGAGATCACGGTCCTTTATATTTCATCATGGAGATTATGATCTATGTATATTGTACGTGGCGATGACCACTTATGTGATATCTTGTATTATGCCTATTCATGGCCATTGTACTCTTATGTATCCGGGACTGCTATATGTATTTGCAGTTATGTGTAGAGTTGTATCATTGTACTATGCTGATTGGGTGGCTGGTCTTCCTTTTTGGATTCTTCATCACTCCACTTCTGGGATGGACTTATAATGTATTTCGGCCATCGTATGACCCCTCTGACCTCACACATTAGGGGGCATCTATTATAGTTGATTTTACCACTCTAAGTGAATCACACTTTGTATGGCCTTCCCATGTCCCGTTGCAGACTCCTTCGACCCCATGGACTATTTTTTGTCCTTTGATGTTTCCTTGACCATCCCTAAAAACATGTGAAAAATGATATACGCGACTTTTAAACCCTTAATTGCATATATACGCGGGTTTGACCCATAAAACCACATACATCGGGATGTGTACAAAATCCAAATCCTTTTGGAGTTTTCCTTGACATGGATCCTACTCACTTGACTCCTGGCCTTCCCTATGCCTTGAGATCACTCGGATTCGACCTTTCATTACCCCTTTGAAAATCTATATAAGGAGCTCTATGGTACATTGAAGGCATATGAGAGAATTGATAGCAAAGAAACTATAGTCCATTGTTGCCAGAACTTATGTTTGATTCAGCATCCCTTTGTCCCTTGGAGCACTTTTGTGTTCTTCCCAAGCTTGCCTTTTTCTTGTGAGCTTGATATTGAGAGATGGAGGATTGAGGTGGTGGAGGCCCAAGTGGGGGATTCAGTTTCTCTGATTCGCAGACGTACCGACAGAGGTTGTATCTATTGTAATCTCTGATTTATATTAATAGAAATATCTTCTCCTATCCAATAATGTGTGTTTGAATGAATATTTTATCCATGGGATGATTTCAAATGCTTATACATTGTTGATTATATATGCTAGAATAGATCTAACACCATGATATATAGTATACTTGTATTGTTTACTTGTTGTTGAGGAAGTAATTTATCAATTCAAGTTGAAGTTGGAAAGCTCAACGGGGATCTACTTCAACCGTCCGGAATAAGGTACAAGGTCTGATCCTTTAGTGTTAGACATTTACTTTCTATTGCATATTGGAGAAGATTGATTTCTAGAGTCAAGCTGTCTGTTGTGGTACCCCAAGCCATAGGAATTTATCTCCGTAACACAAATCATCGAAGTCAATTTCTATGATCAACGCCTTCATATAGCGACAATTGTAACGAAAGGTTGAATGAATTTATTGAACCTTTCGTAAATCATACTTCTCGCGAAAAGTTTTATAACCAGGGAACTGAGGTACAATGATTATATGGTGTTGTCTATATTTGAATAAGTATTCACTAGTACAAAATGAGTTACCAGTTAAAAAATATGACTAGATAATAAGTGATAGATTTAAAAATGACTAACATAAAAGACTAATTTAGTCACGACATAAAAAATGATTAGCTAGAAGAATATGAATTAGTCATTTATGTTAGTCATTTTTAATTGTGTCATGGAAAATTGCAATTGTGACAATGAAGTGTTACAATTAAGTAAATTTTGTAATTTGTCTACATTCTATTAGTAATATTGGTGCCATGCACCTCAATCTTCAGAGATCCAAAAAAACAATTGCACAAATTTGCTATTGACCATCTTTATCCCTTCTGCAGCATTCAAGCAAATCGTTAAGCGCATTCCAAAGGAAAATTAGGTTCCTACAATTATGAATTAGGTACTAGAACTAGTACCATATTGATACCTATAAGCATCATAGATAGTTTTTGATCCTTCAATGTAAGAGTCCTAATTAGTCCCATACTGAGGTGCTTTTCTAACTTCAATATAAATATCATGATATGTGACTGTTGAACTAGCTGCACCAATCGACGTAGCTTTACCAGGCTCATTTCATTTAAACCCCTAGCATTTTATCCAATAATAATTGAACCAGTGGAAGTGCCAAGAACAATATTTTAACCAATCAAAGACTTAACTATAATTAAACTGGCCTATTGACCCAGAACTAGTCTGAGATCCATATGTAGTAAAGGTAGAGGCCTGACCCCATCTCAGAGTTTCAGGTAAATATTTCGATTCCTCAACCTCTTACAAGCCTGACCTCATAGAATTTGATACCTCTAATGCAGTGATGACCTCTCCTTATCACTATCAAGTTAAACCTTCTTTATGCATTAGTGGCTAGGTAATTTTTTCATCTGACGTCACCACCCACCTGATTCATGATGTGCACAACTCTTCTCATCCAATGTCCTCGATCCAAGTTTATTATATATACTACTATAACAAAAAATACCATTAAAACAAATATTATATAATAATAAAACAAATATTATATTTATATAAAATACAAATTATTATATTTATATAAAACACAAATTAATGAAATTTTATATTAATCCTAATTTATAAAACCAAAGCCATTGATTCTCTATAGGTTTAGCTAAAGGAGGAGAAAAATGAAACCCTTCATCATTGTTGAGTGATATCGAAGATTCATCAATAACATGGAGTTCTTGTTCTCAAATCAAAAGGTAATCCTGTCAAGATTCGTAAGTGCTTGGAGGACATGCAACGTTGAGTTTGACACACTAAATAAATTTTCAATGCAAATGCAAAGGTTCTTCTATTGAGACTAATAGATGCATAATGTCTATAAAATGAAATCCATGCATTATAATAGAGGGGGAAATTCTATGTGAGGAAATGCCCTTTATGCTTCCTGAAGAAAAACTGGTTGTCTTGTTGGAATGAAATTGTCCTTGTTATTTTCCTATTCATTTTCCTTTTTATGTTGACTACAAGTTTCATATTTTTCATTAAATGATGTGTTATGGTGCATCATGAATTGTCCATGCAAGTTTGGTAGGTGCATTGGATACATATATTAATATAACACTTCATTGTTTATGTTAGTTATGTGAGATGTTAGTTGCTAATTGTTTATGCTAGTTGCTTAGTATATATGTGCATAAAATACATAGATTGTCACTATGGTCACATGATGAGATTTAGCGGTTAGGGGATTTAAGGGTTACGAGGGTTAGCTAGGGTTAGAAATAAACAAATGGGTTTCTTAATCAATGCAATATATAAGCCTGGTTCCAATACCGATTCATTTTCAATATTTTGTTTGATCCAGAGGAAATTGAACTAATGTCAATTGCATGATCAACCAATGGGTAAAATTTGTTGGAAGCTTAACATGGTAGGAATTGAACTTAGGGCCTGCCCCCGGCTGGTGGGTTGATTTACTACTGAGCTCTCTGTCCTTTCCATGAAGGGCACCGTTAATGTTTTTTGTTTCAATAGAATCGTGCATTGCCATATGCGACACATTTTTTTACTACAAAAGAAACTAACCTTATGCTGTTGTGATCCACAAGTGAGCCTTGTTTATAAGCTTTGGCTGAAGTGTTTGCACTCGTAGGACTATTGCAATGGAAATTTTTGTCTTTTATTTCCTAGGGCATTTGCAATTCATAACACCGAGAAAACATTGTGTAAACTATGCTACAAGGTGATCATGAATCTAGTTCCCTCCCCATTGGGGGCGGCTTTAGTCAAGCATGACAAATTTATCTCATTTTGTTTCTTGGAAGATCTATAATTCATGATACTTAGTAAAACTATACATGGTAGTCCTCGGCAGTCTCACTCCCAAGGGTAAGTGCCCAATCCCGTGTGACATCAGGTACATGTTCTTACAGTTGGAAAAACATGAAATAAAAGAATATATATAAAACTTAAAAAAACCCTAACACAATGTACTAACACTACGGCATGTATTTTAGTGACCCTTTTTTTAAAGTATTATTTCATTTATCTGTTCTCACAACTACCCTTAACATGAAAACTAGTTTCCCTTATTTAGTACAAACTTCAAAGACTTAAAAATTTTGCCGAGGAGGACTCAAACAACAATCACAAAAACTAACAAGATTACTACTCTCTGTATACCACATGTGGGTCCACTTCCATTCACCGAGTCATCTGGGTAACAAGCTGCGATGCAACATAACATGCAGGTGACTTGGTTGTTGTTAAAAATTTGAGTACATGGTAAACTGATTAGCACTCAAAAAATAAAACCCTAACAACTAGGAAACTAAAAGGCTCAGGAACCAGATTTGTTGCTGCAGGCTCATATCATTGGTTGACTAGTCCACATTTGTAGGGGAGGAGATCCCCTTTAACGTGTTGGATTTGACATACCACCCGTGCTTAACCTCCATGGTGTTGGCAATAGGACAAAGAGAGACACCCTTCCCCTTAGGGCCTCTTGTTTGAGAAATATACAGTGTTTGATGGGGACACATCGACTAGGGTCGGGAACACGCCCCCTCACTTTCCCATGCATCTGGGATAGGGAAACTCTTGGGGAAACATTTCCCCATGTCCCCCTTTTGGGGGAAATGTGAAGAAACGCATTTCCCTAAGTTTCCCCAGGTGCATAACGTGTTTGCCCTCTAGGGGGGGCTTCTAGGTGTCCCCCCACGTCCTCCACGTCTACCTTCGTGGGAGAACGCCTAGAAACCCCTAATTTTTAGTTTATTTATTTTTCAATAAAAATAATTACATAAAAATTAAAATTAAATTAAATTGAATTTGATTAAAAATTTAAAATTTTAATTAAATTAAATTATAAATTGAATAAATTATAATATTGAATTAGATTAAATTTATAAAATTAAATTAAAAAGTTAAAAAAATCAATTAAATCATAACTAAACTAAATCCTAACTCATAAAACAAAATTAAAATTATTAAATCCTAACCTAACTTCCTAAAACACCCTCAGGATTTCACTTCACCATTTCATTGCAAATCATTTCATAAACTTGGCAGCCGTTACCATGGAAAGCCCTAAATTGAGCCGTGAAGAGTTTTTAGTCTTGAGCCCATGGAGAACTGTGACAAGTGAAAGGCTGAAAGTTGCTACCCTCCTTGGACTGAAAAAAGTGCAGCGAGTAACTACTGCTTCTTTTATTTCTTCGAATCAACCGAATTTGTCTTCTTCTCTATGCCATTCTTCTTCAATGGGTGATAAATTTCCCTGTCTCCACTATGTTTGTATATCCTCCGACAATCTTATAATGCATTCAGTCAGTGCATCAATGGGTTCATTCTAATAAGATTTTGGAGATAGATGGATCCCTTAGTTAGCTTGATAGAACAATTATGCGCCCCTTTTAGAGATAGAGGTAAGAATGTTGTTGTTCCTTTTTTGTGTATCCCTAAAGAAACATAAAAGAAGAGGCATATCTTAAATATAGAACTTTAGTGGGAACGGCTATTTCTACAATCAATCAAATCATTATTGTCGTTCTTGAACTTGTCTAGACTGTATAACTAGTGGAGAGCCAACCGGTGTAGAGTTGCAGCCCGTGGACAGTCGCAACCAACCGAGGATCCAACTCAGTGGACAGTCTCAGCCCATGGATAACTACTATCTTAGACAACCACTGCATTTTTTGCAGAGTAGTTGGTTATTGGAATTTGGAGGAGCCACCAAGTTTGAAGGAGGAACCTAATTTTATTTGAAGGAGAGCCATTGCATATTGAAGGAGAGCCACTGCTAGAGTAGAGTTGAGACCTAGTTCAACTTCATCCACTAGCTTGAATCTTGGAGTACCAGATCTGCTAGTTGGAGGTAGGGTCATGACTCAGACCTCATTAAAATTTGTTAATTTAAAAATTAATACATTCAATATTATTATGGTACAATATCCATGTTATAAAATGATAAATTTTATGCCTTGGATTGTTTTATGAAGATTGAAGACAAACAATGCCAAATTGAAATTGTGCCCAAAACAATGAACACGCACCAGTGTTTCACTTTATTTACTGTTCAGTGTTGTTGTAATGTGCCCAAATTTGAATATGGGGTTCTTTCACATATACTTTCATGCCCAGATTTTTTGGTTCACATGATACTGCTGTTTATAAATTTTTGTGTTGTTTTTTTATTTTTTTTAAGCTCTTGCCTCTCATTTGTAGCCATTAAATTCAATGTTTCATTGTTTAGGCATGTTATTTTATGAAATTTTAAAGTGAAATCCTTGCTGCAGGATTCCAAAACTTTACAAATCACTGATCAGAACAATCATAACATAAGACTCAGAAATTGAGAAATTAGTAGCATGAGTAACTCTAGTAGTGGCCACGATTCAGATTATGATGAACAAGGGACAAGGACATGGATAGGTACAAGGCCAGGGGCAACCAATGCAAGTGGGTCTAGTACTTCAAAAAATACCACATCAACAAGATCAAGCCAAAATGAAAGCCCAGACTATTCCAATCTCTGCCCACCAAGGGCATTGCATGAATATGCAAAGGGGACATTTAATCCGCAAAAACCCCTTTTGCTTTATGTGAGAAAAGTACCTAGAATTGATCCCCCAACCAACATAAAAACAAAGGGTGGATCACGTCGCTGGGCATGCAATATTTGTGGCCATCCTTGGGTAGGGAATTACAGTCGGGTTAAATAGCAGTAGGAAATTCGATGAATTGCATAATGATTGCAGTTCTTGGTAGGCGAATCCTGTAGCTGTTTATGGATGTGTAAAGGTGTGTTCACTTCAACAGTAAATACTTCTTGTATGATAACAGATCTTGCAAGAAAGTTTCTTGGTTCTCAATATAAGGTTGTCTCCAAATATCTCTTACCACATGTGGTTTCACAAAGTTAATGCTGATGTCCATCATTTTCCAAGCATGCAACTTGTTATTTCAAATAAATTGAAGATTTGAAGTGTTGTTAAGATTGTTTATTGGATGTTGTTATTGTTGTTAGTTACCTATTTGTACCACATAAATTCCATACATTCTTTCTTGCTAAAACCGCACAGTAAACCAATAAAAATGGTACAATAGTATTCTAAAATTTAACAGGCAGTTACAACAGTCACACACAAAGTGTTTGTCAAAAACTCCCTATCAAATGCATTCATAAACTGGGTCACAACCAGACTAGAAGTGAGGGTAATTAATATCATTGCAAAAATACTTATCAACCTAGTTCAACTATGTCATTTTCAAAGCATAGCGGTGAGCTTGAATTCCCATAAAGAGACTTCATCGTTGTTACAATAATTACCTTGCAAAGTGTTGATGAAGTTATAAATATCTAGCGGCAGTTGGGTGAAAAATTTGGGTAAAGTTAAGATAGGGACATTATAGTCAGCTACAACATTCTACATATTAAGTGTTTGAAAAAATTCTCCACACAGATGTAGTTGATGCCTATTGTTACCTACAACAGTCAGAGAAAGGTTTGCAAAGTGTTTGTCAAAATTAGTGAATTAAAATCAGTACATCAGATAGACAAAAACCATTTAGTCGGGTCAAGTTCTTTACCCTGGTATGTTTGGTGTTAAGAATATGACTTACAACTTTCTAACATGGTGATAGTGGAACGTTTGAAAATGTAATAAGCCCAATCTATTCAACAATAAGTTGAAAATTTTAGTGCAATTTTACTTAGGAACATTACAGATGTGACATATCTACATTCCTATATAGATCTAGACAACAATAGTCAGAATTTTTGTGAGAATATGAACAGAAGACATAAGGAATATAGTTATTTAGATGTCTGAGTATTGTAATAGATCAGTTGGGTGGTTTGGACAATATCTTTTGAATTTAAATCATCAAATCCTCAGTTGTACGTAGTATACTTGTATTTTAGCAAGGCTAAGTGGCAATTACATTTTAATAATTGCATTAGAGAAAGAACAAATTAGTTAGATATCTGGTTTATTGTCTTTTTTTGGAATTAAATCCCAATATTTAGTGTGTCCTTGATTTCTTTTGATTTGTTTGGAAATAAGTGCACAGTTTCACAATTTTACTTTTCAAACAGATAACCAGGGTCTAATGTCTCAAGTGTTCAAAGTTTTAAAGTTGAGCCGCATTGGACCAAGAGAAACTAGTTGGTGCAGGAAGTCGAGAGTCCAATAAGTAAACTCAACAACCTGTTGGTCTTCTTTCTAAGAGAGCAGAGCAACACAATTGGAAACACACACAAACATAGTATCCATTACAAATTTCAGATTTCAAAAGCAATTTCAGATAAACTTGTTCCTGGATCTGTTATCACAGATCTGTGATCTTCTTTCTAAAGCCACCAATGCTCCCATGCTATGGAGCTATCAAAGCTTAGGAGCTAAAATTATGAGCTATCCTTGAGCTACTCCAAGCTCTTGACTATTGAGTTACTCCAAGTTGTGTTTTAATAGATATTTTTGTTCTTTATATAGGCTCAAAACCTCCATAGAATCTACTCATCATAGTTGACCATGTTAACTAGGTCCACTTTTTTGGTAATTACCAATTGCCACATGCGATCAAAACAATGACCTCCTGAAACTCTAGGGAATTGTAGAGCCTAATATAAAGGCCCGTCTTAATTTTTTATAGATATACAAATGTCGAGGAGAAGAACCATTCCTGTGCATATTGACATCGGCTGTAGAGAGTTTGGCATCAAGAATTGCATAATAGAATAAGAATAATTACCTTGGGAACACTAGAAAATTTCCACTAACCTCGGAAAGAATCTCAATTTTGGAAGTAAAGAGAGAGACTGGATATTAAAATTCCTCCCTTTGTTCATTTACATTGACACAACCAATAATTATGCAATCTGTCTATAGTATGTACCCACCTTATTGACAAATTCATATGTTGACAACTCCTACAAAGATACCAATGTTTCCATACTTGGCATCTCTTTTAAGTTTTAAATTAGAACCTTAGCACCGATTTTCTATAGGTCCCTTTGGAACTATTTTAAACTAGTTTGTAAGGAAATACTCATGCCAAATTGGATGTGGTAAACAATACCTTTGTGGATTATTAGTAACCCACCACAAATTGTGCGATGATTTATGAAATAAAGACCAACTTTCCCAAACTAAACGACATCATCAACAACTACAGCCTACAGGTGATTTTCAAGAGTTTACTATTGAATTGATTTAGGAGATTATCGAAAGTGTGTGCCAATCAAAACTCCAAGAGGGACACCACTCATACATTACATCCATGGAAAATAAGACTGAGACCCCTACACCTATCAAGTGCTTGCTTCGAGAACAATCATACATTCCAGGCTTGAGCCTGGTTGTAACTCAAGGCTCGGATCATATGCATCACCATCAGTGTATAAATTTCCATGTATTGTTTTTCCTTGGGGATGGTTTGTAAAAAATCTTGCCACAGATTGACAACATGTCCCATGCAACTAAAAAATATTATATGGAAGATTCTAGTCACTATAACTACTAAATTTGAGGAAATTTTCTAGCTCACTATAACATACTTCAAGACTGCCCCATACATAATCCGATGTCAGCTCCAAACTCAGAACTTAGTCTGCTCACAAATTTTCCACTGTCTTGCTTAAATGTCTTCTTCAATGCTGCTTCTAACCTATTGTTGCATCAGAATTTGAAAATGATTTATGATTAATGTTGATCCTTTGTTTTTTTCTTTATGAATTGGTTTTGATGCAAGTCAATTAAAGACAAGATAGATGAAAATAACTACATGTCTTAGCTATATGAACATCAATTAAAGACAAGATAGACTCCACGATATATAACAACTTGCCTTAGATATATGAATTGGTCTATTGCACCACTTCAAACATGTCAGTTATATGAACATGTTTCTTGCATCTTTAATTGCAACATATATCCTCCTTTGTGCATAACAAGGAATAACTGGCATTATAGTTGTTATAACAACCTTTCTGAGATGGGATGCCCTCAATAAATGTGCTAAAAGAGTGCAAAACTCCTTATATGGACTTACATTTTGAGCATTCCATGAAGACAATCAAATATTTATTATGTTTTAGGTGTTTTTGTTCATGAATGTGCAAGTGATGGTTTATAACAAAAGAGGCTTTAAAGTAACCTTTGTTGTTACATATAATTTCCTTTTAGTCTGGGAATCCCATCTATAAAGAATTTTACTGACATGTGGTGACATCCTGGGTTTAACACTCTTCAAGTCTGGTCTTATGCATGTTGTCTAAACAAATCACAAACAATGTTGCAACCTAGAGAATATATTATGTTGCTTGTATCAGTGTAGTAGGAAACGTTTAGGGCCCAATTTAACTAATGGTTATATCTCTTCAAATATTCATTTGACTAGCATTCACTCTATTGGTTGTCATGTTGGAATAGAGGGAATATTGACTACTGAAAATTCCCTCCATTTCCTACTCTAGAACAACAACAGTTAAGCCCAGAAAATGCCTCCTCTAGTGGTTGTTTAAAATGCAAATACATGCGTGAAAAATGGTTGCTACAAATCCATTATTGTACATGTTGCACCTAGAATATGACTAATGAATGTAGCCTTTCACAATCCTGTGAAATGTAGAAATGCCCAAAACCTCATCTAAGGATTGACCATTAGGTCTGACTCCTGAGATCATTTTTGGAAGAGGTATATGATTCGAATATTGGGTTTGTTTCTTCTTGGATTTTTGAACTTTTTTTTCATTGCTTCCACAATACCTTCATGCAACCTAATTTTTTGTTGAATTTGTACCAACAACACTAGTACTTGATCCAATGTTCAACTACCACATTTTACTGCAATCAATTCTTCCTTTATCAGCATTTGACACACTTGGAATTCTAGTGATCTGAATAAGTAAGTGAAGTAGGTAACTCCAAAAAAATGAGGAGAATGAAAATCCTTACTTGAATCACCCTCATTCAGTCAAAACCTTGATTCTTTTTTTATGTACTGAATTTGGAAGGATTCCTTGATCCTTCTTCTATCTCCACTAAGTTACACAATTCATAGTTGGTAATTATTTATTTCAAATAGATGCTAAGATAAACACAATGCATAAGTAATATTGGGGACTTGCCTAGGAGAAGTTCACCAAATTTGGATGAGGCATGGCATTCATTCCCACCTATAGTGTTCATTGCTTAGGTTACCCATTGTATTTCTTCCAAATCTCACATGTGAATGATGATATGGACCTTACACTTTGTACATGCCAACTCAATCTTCCCATTCTGTTATACTGTTCCATTTCTCTATTGTATCGTCCAATACAAGAAATGACATAAGAAGGGATTCCGATTTCTATGTACCATCCATTCCATTAAACAATTACACACAATATGTGCCAAGAAGGTTCCCTTTTTTATCTAATTATGTAGTCCTAGGTGCACCTTCCTTTGGAATTTCAAAAAATTATGTAGTCCTAGGTGCACCCTAGATTGTGCATTCATTGCACCATGGTTCATCTTCACATTAATTCCAAGTTCCAACATAAACACTGCAGAGCCTTTTCCCTTCTTGGTCAAGTCTAGGAACATCTCCAGAGTGCTTTCCTTACATAAATCATACATTGGGTTTATTGTCAGCATCCAAGAATGATAATTTCACTCTAGGTTTGAATTTGGTCTCAAAGTCTAGGGTGCATAATGAATCCAACTCACTCCAATATTTATTGTTGTTTTAGGTGTTTTTGTTCATGAATGTGCAAGAGGTGGTTTATAACAAAAGAGGCTATAAAGTAGCATTTGTTGTCACATATAATTTCCTTTTATCCTGGGTATCCCATCTATAAGGAATTTTACTGACATCTGGTGACATCCTGGGTTTAACACTCTTCAAGTCTTGTCTTATGCATGTTGTCTAAATAGATCACAAACATTGCTGCAACCTAGAGAATATATTATGTTGCTTGTATCACTGTAGTAGGAAACATTTAGTGTCCAATTTAACTAATGGTTATATCTCTTCAAATATTCATTTGACTAGCATTCATTCTATTGGTTGTCATGTTGGAACAGAGGGAATATTGACTACTGAAAATTCCCTCCATTTCCTACTGTAGAACAAAAACAGTTAAGCCCATGCCTCCTCTAGTGGTTGTTTAAAGTGCCAAGACATGCCTAAAAAATGTCTGCCACAAATCCATTATGCTACATGTTGCACCTAGAATATGACTAATGAATGTAGCCTTTCACAATCGTGTGAAATGTAGAAACACACAAAACCTCATCTAAGGATTGACCATTAGGTATGAGATCACCTTTGGAAGTGGTATATGATTCTAATATTGGTTTGTTTCTTCGTGGCTTTTGGAACTTTTTTTTTCATTGCTTCCACAATACCTTCGTGCAACCTAATTTTTTGTTGAATTTGTACCAGTAACACTAGTACTTGATCCAATCTTCAACTGCCACATTTTACTGCAGTCAATTTCTCCTTTATCAGCATTTGACACACTTGGAATTCTAGTGATATGAATAAGTAAGTGAAGTAGGTAACTCCAGAAAAATGAGTGAGAATGAAAATCCTTACTTGACTCACCCTCATTCAGTCAAAACCTTGATTCTTTTTTTTATGTAATGTATTTGGAAGGATTCGTTTATCCTTCTTCTATATCCACTAATTTACACAATTTATAGTTGGTAATGATTTCTTTCAAATAGATACTGAGATAAACACAATGCACAAGTAAGATTGGGGACTTGCCTGGGAGAAGTTCACCAAATTTGGATGAGGCGTGGCATTCATTCCCACCTATAGTGTTCATTGCTTACATTACCCATTATCTTTCTTCCAGATCTCACATTTGAATGATGATATGGACCTTGCACTTTGTACATGCCATCTCAAATTTTCCATTATGGTATGCTTTTCCATTTCTCTATTGCATCATCCAATACAAGAAATGACATAAGAAGGGATTCCAATTTCTATGTACCAGCCATTGCATTAAACAACTACACACAATATGTGCCAAGAAGGTTCCCTTTTTTTGTCTAATTATGTAGTCCTAGGTGCACCTTCCTTTGGAATTTAAAAAAATTATGTAGTCCTAGGTGCACCCTAGATTTTGCATCTATTGCACCATGGTTCATCTTCACATTAATTCCAAGTTCCAACATAAACACTGCAGAGACTTTTCCCTTCGTGGTCGAGTCTAGGCACATCACGAGAGTGCTTTCCTTACATAACTCATACATTGGGTTTCTTGTCAGCATCCAAGAATGATAATTTCACTCTAGGTTTAAATTTGGTTTTAGTTTGGTCTCAAAGTCCAGGGTGCATAATGAATCCAACTCACTCCTATATTTATTGATTTTTTTGGTGTTTTTGTTCATGAATGTGCAAGAGGTGGTTTATAACAAAAGAGCCTTTAAAGTAGCCTTTGTTGTCACATATACTTTCCTTTTAGCCTGGGTATCCCAACTATAAGGAATTTTACTAACATGTGGTGTCATCTTCGATTTAACACTCTTCAAGTCTGGTCTTGTGCATGTTCTTTAAATAGATCACAAATAGTGCTGCAACCTAGAGAATATGTTATGTTGCTTGTATCAGTGTAGTAGGAAACGTTTAGGGTCCAATTTAACTAATGGTTATATCTCTTCAAATATTCATTTGACTAGCATTCAGTCTATTGGTTGTCATGTTGGAAAAGAGGGAATATTGACTACTGAAAATTCCCTCCATTTCCTACTCTAGAACAACAACAGTTAAGCCTAGAAAATTCCTCCTCTAGTGGTTGTTTAAAGTGCCAAGACATGCCTGAAAAATGGCTGCCACAGATCCATTATGCTACAGGTTGCACCTAGAATATGACTAATGAATGTAGCCTTCCACAATCATGTGAAATGTAGAAACACCCAAAACCTCATCTAAGGATTGACCATTTGGTTTGAGATCGTCTTTGGAAGTGGTATATGATTCTAATATTGGTTTGTTTCTTTGTGGCTTTTGGAACTTTTTTTTTCATTGCTTCCACAATACCTTCGTGCAACCTAATTTTTTGTTGAATTTGTACCGGAAACACTAGTACTTGATCCAATGTTCAACTACCACATTTTACTGCAATCAATTCCTCCTTTATCAGCGTTTGACACACTTGGAATTGTAGTGATCTGAATAAGTAATTGAAGTAGGTAACTCCAGAAAAATGAGTGAGAATGAAAATCCTTACTTGACTCACCCTCATTCAGTCAAAACCTTGATTCTTTTTTTATGTAATGTATTTGGAAGGATTCGTTTATCCTTCTTCTATATCCACTAAGTTACACAATTTATAGTTAGTAATGATTTATTTCAAATAGATACTGAGATAAACACAATGCGCAAGTAAGATTGGGGACTTGCCTGGGAGAAGTTCACCAAATTTGGATGAGGCGTGGCATTCATTCCCACCTATAGTGTTCATTGCTTACATTACACATTGTCTTTCTTCCAGATCTCACATTTGAATGACCATATGGACCTTGCACTTTGTACATGCCATCTCAAATTTTCCATTATGGTATGCTTTTCCATTTCTCTATTGTATCATCCAATACAAGAAATGACATAAGAAGGGATTCCAATTTCTATGTACCAGCCATTGCATTAAACAACTACACACAATATGTGCAAAGAAGGTTCCCTTTTTTTTAATCTAATTATGTAGTCCTAGGTGCACCTTCCTTTGGAATTTCAAAACATTATGTAGTACTAGGTGCACCGTAGATTGTGCATTCATTGCACCATGGTTCATCTTCACATTAATTCCAAGTTCCAACATAAACAATGCAGAGCCTTTTCCCTTCTTGGTCGAGTCTAGGAACATCTCCAGAGTGCTTTCCTTACATAAATCATACATTGGGTTTATTACCGGCATCCAAGAATGATAATTTCACTCTATGTTTGAATTTGGTTTCAGTTTGGTCTCAAAGTCTAGGGTGCATAATGAATCCAACTCACTCCAATATTTATTGATGTTTTAGGTGTTTTTGTTCATGAATGTGCAAGAGGTGGTTTATAACAAAAGAGGCTATAAAGCAGTATTTGTTGTCACATATACTTTCCTTTTAGCCTGGGTATCCCATCTATAAGGAATTTTATTGAGATGTGGTGACATCCTAGGTTTTGCACTCTTCAAGTCTGGTCTTATGCATGTTGTCTAAACATATCACAAACAGTGCTGCAACCTTAGAGAATATATTATGTTGCTTGTATCACTATAGTAGGAAACGTTTAGGGTCCAATTTAACTAATGGTTATCTCTTCAAATCTTAATTTGACTAGCATTTAGTCTATTGGTTGTCATGTTGGAGCAGAGGGAATATTGACTACTGAAAATGCCCTCCATTTTCTACTCTAGAACAACAACAGTTAAGCCCAAAAAATGCCACCTCTAGTGGTTGTTTAAAATGCCAAGACATGCCTGGAAAATGGCTTGCACAAATCCATTATGCTACATGTTGCACCTAGAATATGACTAATGAATGTAGCCTTTCACAATCCCGTGAAATGTAGAAACACCCAAAACCTCATCTAAGGATGGACCATTAGGTCTGAGATGATATTTGGAAGTGGTATATGATTCTAATATTGGGTTTGTTTCTTTGTGGATTTTGGAATTTTTTTTTTCATTGCTTCCACAATACCTTCGTGCAACCTAATTGTTTGTTGAATTTGTACCAGCAACACTAGTACTTGATCCAATGTTCAACTGCCACATTTTACTACAATCAATTCCTTCATTATCAGTGTTTGACAAACTTGGAATTATAGTGATCTGAATAAGTAAGTCAAGTAGGTAACTCCAAAAAAAATGAGTGAGAAGGAAAATCGTTACTAGACTCATCCTCATTCCATCAAAACCTTGATTCTTTTTTTATGTAATGAATTTGAAAATTCTTAGTTGGTAATGATTTCTTTCAAATAGATACTGAGATAAACACAATGCATGAGTAAGATTGGGGACTTCACTTTATCCTTGTGGGAACAACTGTCACAAAACCACTCCCCCACGAGAATTTTGACAACAATGGGGCAAAGGAAATACATGTGATAGCCCTTGTCACACTTATCAGACAATAATATTTCCATAATATTGTTGACAAGTTGTGTTATCCTTTCCAAATGCTCCTGTAAATTAATATTGTTCAATGCTTTGTAATGAAGAATGTTGTTCATTTCTTCGTAATGTAGTTAAAGTGTAACTTGGAGAGAATGCAATGACAATGTGCTGCATGGGGGGCATGGATGTTGCAAAATTTATGGCCAATTGTGTTTCTTGCACATAAACACAAATTTCATATAATGTTGCATTGCTTACAACCTTAGTTCCCAAGCATATACTACTGTGCCTCAGCCACGGGGATTTGAACTGGGTGTGAAACTTTCCAAATGGCCAAAAACATTCACAACTGGTTTAGCTAACCTTGGGATGCCCCAGTTCTATGGTTTTGGGGGAAATGGTTCTCCAGGCACTCCCACTCTCGTTCCCTCTTCTACTCCAATACAATGCTCTTGCAACCTTGATTCTTCCTTTTACAATTTCAATCCATCTTTGGAGTTGAAGAGATTGTATTATTAGACTAAGATTTGTCTAGATATATCTATACATTGAAAATTGTAGTCATGTCTTTTCAGGAGCAATGAAGGTACTCACACCATCATTTCTATGATCATCGTACATCATTGTGTCCTAGAATGTGTGAAAAATGTGTAATAGCTAGGCAATGAAATACTAAAAGAAACGTACTAGCAACTTTGGCATTTCCTGTAAGGTATCTTTTTCTCAAAGATCATGAGTTTCATTTAAAATAGCAGTCAATCCTTTCAAATGTAGTCGAAGGCTGGTGTCTGTATTGATGATCAATTTGTGGACTTACTTGCAGAAAAATATGCATACGAGATTTCTAATTTTCATGGATAGGATTGGTTTGGCCCTTGGAAAAGATAAATTGCTCTTTGGTTCATTGATGAAGGCTTCACACATCACAATGGAGAACATGAGCATTACAATTTGCAATGAAATTTCTTCTTGTAGAATATGGTGTGAAATAGATGTTTTATGCACATGGAAGTGGCCAGGAGGCAATGCAGTGCAATATCTCTTGCCATTCTTATGTGAATGTGCAAAAAGATACCAAAGTTATCCTCAACAAATTATGGTGAACTCTATCATTAATATATTGTTTGTAGGGGCATTAAAAGGTATCACTTTGGGTAAATCCTACCCTCTAAATTCCTGGCTTATATTTGATAATGAAGTGGATAAGATTGAGGAACCATTCTTAAAGGCTTTGCTGATGTTACTTGTAGTGCTGTAAAATGATAGTAGTGTTTGGACAAAGGGAGATACTTCCCACTTACTACATTATTTCCTGAAAACAGAGTTTCAAAATGCATCTATTGTCAATAGCTTTACAAATATTATACCACATATTTTCCAAATATTTGTTCTAATGGTGCGGAAGAGAATTGGGAACTCAGAGGAAATCAATCAAGACTTTTATTTGGCAGAAGTGAATATAGGAAACATGCAAGAGGGCACATGCCAGTGGTTGCAAAGAGATCTTTCTAGACCACCCTTAATATTATGTCAAATGGAGAAGGCAGGTGAATGGAAAATTTTATTGACAAATCATTGTTAATTTGATTGGCTACTTGTATGAAATTGAGGATATTTTCTATCAGTTATTTTATCATGTTAAGGGTAAGCTATTGCTTGTTTTGCTGGAAATTAGACATTGCCAACATAATACTTTGCTCTTGTATGTTGCATATGTAGGAGAATGGGTTGATGTGGCAGTGTCCTGTTTTCCTTTGAGTTCAGTTGGTGGGATGGAAACCTTAAGGATGACGTCTATAGATGACACAAGTACACAAGAAAGAGAACTGCTCTTGGCCTCCTTGGCTACATTGTCAAGTAGAGATATAAGATGGGAACAAGCCAAAGAACTGAGTCTAGCTCAATTAATGGTAGTTAATATTGGGTATTGTTGGAAATAATTTGGGGAAAATGAATGGGATTTTGTACTTGCTCAGTTGTGCAAATGGCTAGAGTCAGTAGTTGGCCACATGGAGGAATTGGAAGAGGGCATTCATGATGTTGTGAAGAATATCAATGTTTCTACAAGAATAGAAGTTGATCTAACAATAGAGTTAATAGAAAATGCAGTTAATAGGTCTATTGATTTTCCAGTGGATATGGCAGAAACAACTATTTTCATTTTCTGTCTTATGTTTGGACTTCACAATCTACACAGAGCAGAAATGACCAGTTTGCTGAACTCCTTAAAGGATGTCAACTAGGAAAGAGCAGAAACCCGTGCTTTTGAAGACATTCTTCGGATATTTTTTGCTACAGGTATAGCTGAATCAATTGCATCAAGATCCTGTGCAGGAGAGGCCACTAGAGATGTAATAGCACTATCACGACAGCCTGATGTTCACTTCTGGGAAAATGTTGCTACGGTTGTGCTTGGTGACCCATCTCGAGAAAGGGACGCAACAATGCGTGGAGCTGACCTGTGGGGACTAGGAAAAGGAGGAATAAATGCATTGTATGTTCTTATATTTTCATTTCATCCTATTTCATCTTGCAACGATCTACCTATAATTTTCTTTCAACTGATCTAGTTCATCCTTTTGGAATCACAAAAGTTCTTATCTCTCGATCAGAGGAAAGCATTGCACAAAATGGAGAGACTGATCAAACCACAGACATTGATTCATCTTCAAAAGAACCATATTTTGTTAGGGATGAGCTTCATTGTGTTCTTCATAAACCACCAATGGAGCTTTTTGAAATCCATTTAACTGCAAATAATCGGGTAATGTAAGCCTGATGTGCCTTAGCTGAAAATTTTACAGCAACACAAATTTGTTGAAGTTGGGTTTCAAATGTTACTTTTGATATGCAGTAGGTTTTTCATATATGTCTCTCATGCGTATTATATTGTACATTTGTAGGTCTGATATCTGTTAGCATGGTCATTTAGTTTTACTCATCTTCAAGCAGTGCCTTCTCTAACAGCAGTAAGGGAATGGATGGTACAATATGTACAAGATTTTGGCACTCCTTCAACATTATTGGATTTCCTGTTTCAACATATACCATTAAAGAAAATCTCATCACATGGTCTAAATAAGAAAAGTAGTGCAGCTGTAATTGAAGCAAACAATGTTGCATCTACTGCAAGAGAATCAACTACGACAGACTCATTATCTGTTTTTGTGGATGAGTTATGGCCAATAGGGATAGAGGAAATGGCTACACTTGCTGGTGCAGTTTATGGACTGATTCTTTTTGTTCTAACAACATATGTTCATGATGGGTTCACTAGTTTACAAGATCTATCCACAACATTTTCTATCGAGGCATTCACCACAACATGGTGCAGCCCTCAACTTCTTGCTGATGAGTTCTCTCATGTATGGTGATTTATTTAATGTTTGGCGAACACACTTTTTTTAATCAAAAAATAGATATCGTTAATTTCAAAAACATTGTACATATACTGCAAGGCTATGGTTTCAATAAACCAATTGAGCTACCGCTGTAAGTTCCTTGTGACATTTTAAAAGAGTAACAAACTACCATTCTAAGTACATAATGCCTTTAAAGCTGTGATTCTGCCATACATTTTCAGAGTTCTAAAGATTGAACATTTTTTTCCAAGAAATTTTTCTAAAGTTTAACATAACATAATGTTTACAAAAGAAATGCGTTTGATCATGCACATATCAAAATAGGTAACTAGGATAACAAGGATGTTACCATTAACTTTCCACCATGGCCCAATCACCTACTAATGACTCTTGATCATGATCATCATTGACTCACGTAATTGACTATTTTCATTGGCTCATTTGGGGGCAGGGAGGTTGTAGTCATCTATTTTGACCTTTTGATTAAGGTGGACAAAAACAAAAATGGTTGAGATAATGGTGTTGTATTTTCATTGTCATGGAATTTTCCCCAACCTGTTAGTTGATCAATGTCAAAATTTTGAAAATCCATTGTTTAATGCAAATTCAAGAATTTCACCTCAATCTTGAGGTTTGCTAGGTCTATTTCCTATGAACATTCAACCTTAGTGGTCAATCTGAAGTATAAATTACAGTAGTATATATTTCACTTCTGTTCAACCAAATACATAAGGTAGCACAATAAAACAAACATCAAGCAAATGCACTTCAGGAATCTATGTTTCCAACCCCAAGGGCACAATCCTCAACATAAGAGATCTGAAATTAATCTTATTACAGAAGATATATTACAGCCACAAATATATCCCTTTATCTATACTTGTCAAATCACTCAAGAACATATTTTAACTATTCATGATAAATCAACATACCGGACAACCCAAGAAACTACTCATTCAGCACGTTAATATAAGTTGAAAAATAGATCTGCAAGTACATAGTTTGGATAGCAAAGTACACTTCATATATACATAATTATGAAGTTAGTAGTGCATACCAAGAGCTAATTACAATCTAGTACAAGATAGTCCTTCAATCTTATCACAAGCTAGGACTCTCCAATGCCTCCAAACCCTAGCTAAGGAAACCACCATCAATAGAAAACCCTAACTAGCAATATAAAGGCCTACCAAAGGATCTAACCAGTTAATCCATAATATCAAGTTGTTTCTCAACCTCAATGCATGCCACTGGTGCATTCTGGAACTCAACAATGACATTGATGATCTGTTCAGTCTGGTGTGTTACTATGTATGTCTTCTGGGCTGGTGGACTGGGAGCTTCATAAATAGGCCTTCCTGGATTTTGCAAGCCTCTATTCATGAATATGCTCTAACTTATTTAACATAAAATTATTATTCTCCTTCAGATCTGGAACTTTATTTTAATGGGATTTAAACATGGGTGGATGACAATAGTTAATGAACACTCATTAAAATTTAATCCTAGTAAATGCCTTGCATCTCACTCTATGCTCTTAGTGTACTGCCTTTGAACTTCATCAGAACTGTTGTGATATTGTTAAGTGTGTGTTTATAGTCTCTGGGTTTCTGTAGCTGAGGAGTAGAGGGATTGTTTAGGTTGAAGTTTGGTGAAATGGAGGACTTGAATCACAATGATAAGCCATTGAGCAATGGGGCTACTGAGGATGAGCTTCCTAGAAGCTGTAACTAGTCTTCCGAAGAGATTGGTAGCCCACATACCAAAGAAAAACAATAATGTTTTACCCATTTTTGAAATTTTAGCTTCTGACTGATGTAGCACACAATGATAGATCAGACCTTGACCATGATAGATCAAACCTTCAGAGCAGACCTTGATAGATTAGAACTTGAGAGCAGATCTTGACATAAGGATAAATCATATCTTGAATAGGAATGGGGTTTAGGGTTTTGGAAGTCTTTCAATTAGGGTTTTATTGATCTTCACATATGAAATAGATTAATAAAATCCCCTATGTCTATGCATGCTCTCTGATATAGTAGTTATGAATCTTAATGTCCATGGTTGTTGCAAGAAACACTATTTTTTTTGAGTTCTATACACTATTGAATATCAGAAGAGAGAGGTATGGCCTGAAATTGTTGTAGGTTTAGATCACTGAAAATCCATGTGAACTATATTGATGCACTGACTGCTGCCTTATACTCCACATCTTTTCCATTAATGGTATCAAGAAACATGACTAGTATCCAAAAATATGAACTTTCTAAAACTAGGAACTTTCCTAAAAATCAAATATTAGAAAATGAGAGTACCCTTTTGAAACTCTCACTTCTCCATAATGTGTATCTACAAACATGATCAGTGTATGAAAATATGAACTTTCTAAAAATAATAAATACAAGGTTTACCAGAAATCAAAGTCTCACAAATCTAGAAGTACCCTTGTTAAGATATCACCTTCCAATGCATGTGCCAAATATTGCATGTCACATGCAAGCATGAGAAACCTGCTGAAAAAATAATATTAAATTCTATAGTGGTATGGGCATGTCTTACCCCTAAAATAAATTGCTAAGAAGATCCCATGCGAGAAACCTGTTCTAACTCTAGGAATGAAGTCATGAGAAATTAAAATATATGAAAATCGACAGATGTTTGTCTACAGTGAGCATTACCCTTACATTTTGCTTCACAAAAATGAATTCCTTACTTCAATATAACTTCCCTAATACTATTATCGAGTAACAATAGATAAAACCTTAATGTTTCAGTGAAAATATTTCCCACTATGGGCTTCCAGCAGATCCTCTGCTTCGAACACTGGAGTTGTTTCTTCATTTTCCATATCTCCATGTCTCTGTTGGACTATGTATTCCTCCATAGCCACTTCCTTTGTGGAGCTGACTCAGTCTTGATGGGGAGAAGTATTTGAATTTGAACATTTGGCTAAGTCTAAAATTGCAACATTTTTCTTAATTTGTTCACCTTGTATTGCCACTTTGACTTCCAGCACTGGATTTCGAACTAGTTGAAATTGTAACTGTCAATACAATCTATTGTTGAAATGGGATACTGCTACTTGAAGATCTTCAGTGTTGTACACCATCCTTCTTATTACCATGCATTTTTTTTCTATTTTACATGAAATATGACTTATATTCCTATGACCATCCATTGTAGCAAAGGCAGTCTCACAACCTTGTGAAGTTAGGAGGGTTTCCACCCAGAGCAGTGAGGAAATGCAGTCTCAAAATATTGGATACCCAAGGGCTCAACTGTTCCTAAAAAAAATAGACAAATTGAAAATCAAGTTGGATTACCTTCTCCCATGTCTCAGAATGCCTTAGGTCAACACGCTGGACCACTGCAAAAGCTAACTATACACACACACACACACACACACACACACACACACACACACACACACTATTGAAAAGCTAACTAACTAACTAACTAACTAA
>LPNX010263292.1:97770-117327 GCA_001517045.1 Pseudotsuga menziesii
CTCATATATACGACTATTAGTAGCTAATTTCCTATATCTTAGTCATTATTAACTTAGTCATTAATATGTTATCATCTAGTAGTTTATTTAGTCGTATATTTGGTCATTAATTGTTGCAATTAGTGACTAAATCATTCACTAAAATCGTGACTAAATCATTGACTAAATCATTGAATATCAATGACTAAATCATTGACTAATATGTCAAGCTGTTAATGACTAAGTGAAATACAACTAGCTATAAGATAGTGGAAATTAGCTACTATTAGTCGCCGACTCAAAAATAGTCGTTTATAGCCTGATTTTAGTCATTTTTTTAGTCATTAATTTCTCATTTTGTACTAGTGATCTATGTGTACAATATAACTATACTTACGTACATGTTCAATGTTTAGATAACTACTTACAACAATTGTGCGAACCGATCATTTGATGAGCACGAGGAAGCTATGCCTACAAATCAAAATGAAACAGTACAAAATGATAACACAAATATAGCTGAAAGTAGCAGTGGAATAAGAACAATTTCTCTTGGCATAACAAAGGACACGAATTCCAAGTCTACTAGGAATGACTCATACAGCCACGCAAACAATGCATTGTTAACTAATTAAGAACAAGGGTTACAAAATCAACTGAAAACTGGTTTGCAAATTTTCAGTCCCGCAATAACTGTTTCTGTTGGAACAACCAAGGTATTGTTTCACCTTTCCATGACAACAACCATGCATTTGACCTTGATCAAAATAAGGTAGTATTAGATACGATATTATTTCATCTTCATGTGCAATAATTCAATGAGAAACCGTTTTGAAATTTCAGGATAGTAGCATCCATGGACAACAACTAGCCAGTGTTTGACATAATTGTCGAAACAACATGATATCATTCAATGTCATTCCGTCTTTTGGTGACGATGACTCTCTAGAAAATGTCCGTCAAAATGATGTTGTGTGCAGCCAACCAAAGAACATGGAATTCAATTGGGAAAAAGATTCTACACCAATGAATGATCAAGAAATAATTCGAATCCAAATCATGATCAGTAGCCCAAGTGGAGATGCACAAAGGACTATTTTTCTTAGAACATCAAAGGTCTTACTCAGCCTATTCATAATCAAGTTCCACATTTTGATCTTACGGGAAGATTTGACATAATATTTAACAACGAAATTTTCACTTCAGGATAATATCTTCGAGGCTCGTCGATGACACAACATTCAAACCCCAAATCTTCTCAACGATATGATGGAAACCAACCTTCAATATAATTTTCAGGATGAAATCCATATGGGTCATGTTTCAAGCGATGGTACTCGACAAAGGCAAGTCATAAATATACATCATCGCAACAATAGAAGAGAGAGTTCATGTTGGCATGTCTTGTCTCACTCCGCATTGAATGATAATGTCCATGCTCAAGATCATAGTTTAAATATAAATACATCAAGAAACATGGTTGAGTTTTTCCAACAAATGTCCTCTTTCCATCAAGCATTTCGTGCCCAAATTGATAAATTGTCAATTGTGCAAATGTGTAATGTTTTCCATGAATCATACCCTGGAATGAATGTTTTCAGATGAGATGAAGGACCTATTTGTGTGAGATGTAGGCAAGAGCATGGTATCCATCATTTTTCTCAAGATAACAACATGAATCTTGGCAAACCTCTTGTTTTATCAATTTTGACACAGGTTGAATAAATGTTAAAAGCACGAGTGAATCCAATACTACAGGTCACACATGCACGTGGAAGTCAATATAAATACAGCGGCCATACAATTAGCTTCCCACAAGATATCATTTCAATTGTTAATACTGTTCCTCGTCGAATAGAAGACCTAGACATATTAATTGTCAGAAGAGAAGGGCCTCCATCCAAGCACTATGACTGCATTGTTAGTAGGTCATGAGTAATGGATGCATTTCATTACAAAATACGAATGGACAAATATCACTGAGATGTTGAAATTGATCCAGAATCAGTCATATGTCTCTCAGACCAGCCAACAGATGTCTCGTCTAAATTGTGTTATATCAACTCTGACATCGCTGACTCAGAAGAGATTGATTCCGACATTGATATATTTGGAATTCATCGACTTGAAACTCATCCTTCATCCTTTACAGCTAGGATGCCAAATGCACAAAGAGAGATAGAAGAGATATGGAGTTTTTTTAACAAAGAATCTGCTTTGTCATATTTAGAGATGGAATGGCTAGAGATTGGTTTGTCTCCAATAAATGAATACAACACAGAAGGTTTTTTTGACATGGCATTTCCAAGATTGTTTCCCATGGTCACCGCTGATTGGTTGCAACCATGCTTGAAGAATGTCTGCTTACATGAGTATGGGTTGCACCTACTTAAATATTGTGATCAAAGGTTTGGAAAACATCCAAGGTTTTGCTATTTTGTATTGAACATGATAATGAGACATCAAAGCCAAGGAATAGATGCTGTATTCATGAAAAAAAACATTGAATATGGCATACCTACCACGATTGAATATTTACGTAAGGAGCTCATTTAATTCCTTGACACCAAATTAGCTAGACGATTGATGTGTTTAGGTTCACGTCTTCGAGGAACAAAGGCATACTAGAACATATGTCACAGTGAACTTACTGGCATGATATTAAAAATTGGTTTCCCAACTTTGCTTTTCACTCTGAGTGCATTGATACCAAGTTTCCATACCTACATAATGTTATGCCGAATTGTGCACCTATATCTGCACAAAAAAGAAATAGATGGAGAACCGATAATGTTATAAACTATCCACATATTGTTTCAAAGTATATGCATGAACGTTTCAGTATTTTTTGTGAAGAAATCATTATTAAATAGCTTCATGCTAAAGACTACTGGTACATGTACATTGTTTCCTTATTCTATTTTTTAAGCTAACATGTTAGAATATTACTTGAAATTTTGTTGCACGCTAATATTATTGAAACATGATGAGTTTCATAGGTATGAATGGAAACATAGGGGATCAATACATATCCATGGCTTCCTGTGGTTAGAAGGTGCACCAGACATGGAACAACTAGATTGGAAAGACACGATAAGAGTTGATGCAGCAAGATGATACTTTGACAATTATGTAACAGCATGGAATCCTCGTGATGCTCACCATCGTGATGCTCACCACAGGAATATATCTATTCATCGACCTCTAGAGGAAGATCCTTGCTTATTGGATACCAGTGAAATATTCAATACAAATCCCCTTGATGATTATGAGCAACTAGCGAATTGAGTGCAACGACTCACAAGATGCAGTGTTCATTCATGTTTATGAAAAAAGGTTCCTCATACAAGTGCCGATACAATGCACCATGGGAACTTCAAGACCAGTAAAAAATATTTGTCAATGAAAAAGGACACAAAAAATATGAACCCGATCGCAATGACGATTGGTTAGATGTTCATAATATTCCTCTTCTTTTAATATGGCGTGCCAATGTTGATTGCCAGCCGGTTCTTTCATGTCATGTAGTTTTGAAATAAAATGCCAAGTATGCTTCAAAATATGAGAGAAGATCAGAAAGCTATCAAGACATGTTGACAAGAATTTCCAATGTCATTGATTTTGAAATTCCCTCTATATGTGCATATAAAAATTTTCTTGCTGGAAAATTTGTGGAAAGAGATATAGGAGCACAGGAAACCTGTCATATGTTGTTAAAGCTTCCTCTTGTTATTTCTAGCCGTAGATTTGTTTCAGTTAATGTTGGAAGAAAAATATTCAAAAGAGTTTCTTCCGACCTGGATAACAACAAATTCCCAATAGGGTCTGGGTTTCTAGAACAATACCAAAAGAGACCTCCATTTCTGGAGCACCTATCTTTGATTGAAACTGCACGATCCTGGTCTTTTAATGGATGACGTTAGAAAGAACCATGGAAGCCAAGAGATACACCTACGATATTTTGTGTATGGCCATAGTTATGTGAGGTTCCTAACAATAATTCAAATTCCTTTGAATCATTTTTCCTTAGTGAATTGCTTCTCTATAAACCATTCAAAAACATTTGGATTGATTTTGGCGTCAGCACATAAATTATTAGTCATAATTGGAGGAGCCTTAGATATCGATCTTGGCATGTCAATAGGATACCTTTGGCACTAGATACCAATGAAGAAGATGATGATACACATCAAGGTGAAGTGATTCATGAGAATGACATGGATGAGTAGGAGATGTTATCACGTCTTATTCCTCCCAATACTGTTCAAGTTTCAGGCATTGATACTCTTGGTCGTAGAGACTTTGACTTGATCCATGTGTGGAATAGTACTATAGGTTCAAATAGCAACTTAGAGGACTCAACAGATTTCATAAAAAATGCACGGTTAAGAGGATCCGTGCCAGATCTCTCATAGTCTAGGTCGGCTTCTCCATCCTCATTTTCTGATAAGCAACGTCTTTGTTTTGAAATTGTTATTGAACATTTTCATGAAGGACTGAATGCAAACCCGCTGAAGATGATAATTCAAGGAATTGCAAGGATAGGAAAGTATTACCTTAGACATTTTATTGCACATGAATTTTCAATGCATTCCACAAATGGAAAAAGCCCTTTACTATTGCTAGAACCTACAGGAGTAGCTTCCTTCAACATACGAGCCAAAACAATTCACTCAGCCCTCAGAATCCCTATTAAAGACTTCAAATATTTACAGGGTTAGTAACTTTCTGTATTCAAAGAAGAAATGTGATATGTTACAAACATTTTAATTGATGAAATTGGTTTCATTGGGCCAAGGTTGTTCGTACAAATTGATTCACATATGCAGGAGGCATTTCCAAAAAAAAGGTCAATTCCATTTGGTGTAAGATCATTGATTCTTATTGAAGATCTTGGGCAGTTGCCTCCTGTCAGAGATAAACCATTGTTTGTAGGAAACATGGCTAACAGGGTCTTATGGAAATATTTCATGAAGGTTGTTACATTGGACACAATATTTCATCAACAAGGCACAGATCCAAATCAAGTCAATTTGAAGAGGTTGCTAACCAACATCAGAAATGGAAACCCAACAATGAATGATTGGAATCTTTTAATGTCATGAACAGATGCAAATATGGATGCTACTGAAAGTAATACTTTCAATTCAGAAATCCATTTTTTTCCTATGAACACCTTGGTAAATGTACATAATCGATGTATGCTAAAGTCACTTGGAATTCCTATAGCATGATGCATTGTTGAACATACGAATAATAAATATTTTACTGACGCTGACAATGACCAACTTCAACAAGAAGTGCTTTTATGTCTTGGTCAATGATTGATGTTGATGTGTAACTTGTGGGTGAAAGCAGGGTTGGTAAATGTAGCACTTGGGATAGTTCACAACATTTTTTTCTCTGATGGATCCATACCACCACAACTACCAATGTATGCTACAGTCTCTTTTGATGATTACATTGGTTTATCATGGGACATCAGATATCCCAAAATTGTTCCAATAGCACATGTTTTTAGAGGGAATCACAAGCAAATCCCATTGTGTATGGCTTGGGATCTTACCATATATAAATCACAAGGTTTGACTTTACAAAGGAAAACCATCGATATCGGTATCGCAGAGAGGCATGGTTTAACTTTCACAACAATTTCAATGGTAAAATCTATTGATGGTTTACAAATATCTCCACCCTTTACATTTGAAAGGTATTCAAAGATGGCCAAAAGTGCATATGCTAAAATCAGGAGGAAAGAAGAACAACGGTTGGAATCCATTTCAGTTTAAACATCACAATTGTTAGGTTATTAGGTAACTTGATTGTTTATTGTATAGACATTTATATTGACATGTTTCATTGTTATTATTTTAATTGGTAGTAAGAAATATAGATTGCAAGAGACAAAACCAAATTACAAATAGAATAGGTTTAATCTCTATTTATTCATTGTCTCTTCATATAGTTGTCAAGAATTTTTTTTTTTTTCTATATGTTAACCCACAGTATTTCAGTATGTTCAATTACAATGCAATTCACAACCATTTGTTAAGCTGTATTACGACATAAAAATATAGTGGCAGCCATTGTTTTTTTTACTAATTTAATTGGATTTTTGTTCTTCATATTCTTTGTGTATGTGTTCAAAGAGTAAAGATATAGGTAGTTATATTTTTTATTTCATAATATCCTCACAAGTAAATGTAATTTTTTTTACTTGAGTTATATAGATTAAATGTGAATGTAATGATGAAATGTTCTACAAAAATATTATTGAATGATAGATTACGAGATGGAATACCAATGATTTTAACATATATAACCATTACAATGCATGTTACCATTTTATGCAGTTTACATTTTGTTTTTTTTTTGTAAATAAAGATAATATATTACATCAACAGTGGAACATTACATAGCAGTGATACAAAACATGTTCTTTAGACAGCTCGTGTGTTGAGACACAGCACAACGCCAGACCTGAGCTACAAAAAAACTGGTCCCCAGGGGGGCACCGGATCAAAAATTTCAGCGGGCACGAGGGCCATGACATTCAGAGATAGACATTGGACTAACCCCGGAGTAGAACTTGAATTTCTCAAAATACGCGGCATCTGATAGGCCAAATTTACAAGCTGAGACAAAACTGAGATGGACATTAACCCTTACAAGTTGAGTTAATACTGAGAAAAAAACCAAACGCAGGGAATCAAACCATTTTCTTAAAGGCCGAGGGTAGACTGGACACCATTGCTTGAGCCAGGATGGTGACCGAGCATGGAGGGACTGCATCAGGCTGAGTGGGATAAATGAAACTCTTATGCTTTTTTCCACACCGTCCACACCGAGCATGTGGATGCGCAGCTTCCTCAGGGCCTTTTCTAGCAGCATAGAAAGCAACCCCGAGCCTAGAAGCAATGATATCCACCTTCTGGTGGATCAGATGGCATTCCTCATTATGGTACTTCCAGGCTTTAACTGGTTGCTCGTCCCCTTCTTGTTTAGCTTCCCATTCCATGTAAGAGTGAGCAACCATCTTCATATTGACCCAATATTGCATCAGGAGGTGATCATAGGCAGCCGTGCACAGCGCAGTGGTTCCAGGGTCCAAAACCCATTCCACCACCTCCTGGTGAAGGTCTTCCTTAGGCATATTTTTGACTGTATGCTAGAGATCCTCGGCCTTTCCCTTCACTTCCTAGAGAATGTTTAGAGGAATATGATCTTTGAAGTATTCAGCCTCTTCTTGGGCTTAGATTTGCACCCGTGTGACCTTGCGGGGATTCTTCACAATGCCCTTCTCGGCCGAGGAGTCATCAGGGGACTTACCCTTGTCCATCAAATGTTTCGGTGCCATTTTCCATAGGAGGGGTATCAGGGTGATTGCAAAGGCTAAGGAGGAGATAGTGAGCCACACATAGGCAAGGAGGAAGGGCCACAGGGAGAACCAGAGAGACCGAAAAACAAAGAACGTGCTTGAGCAATGAAAGTGGGTCAAACGGAGGGGTGCAAAATAAAAAGGAAAAGTAGGCATGATTATCCGGCCAGGGATGTACCTTGAAAATGTCATGGAAATGATGCAGATGACCTCCCTCGTACTCTTTCCCATGGCGGATCCACTACCAAAAATAAATGTCCAGTCGTTTTGACTGTCACTCCAAGCCCCGCCCATCCTTTCGCATTCAGCACCAATAAGAAATATAATGACCAAGGACATCCACCGATGGATCTGATCACTTGCTAGATTGATATGGCCAGGCATATTAATGGAGTCCTATCATGGTATGCTCGTGTCGTCTATCATCCCTTTCCACTGCAGGGTTTGGGTGTGCCATCAGTGTCCCTCCCTCAAGATCATGCATAGCCATCTGTATGCAATGATGGGCCCAGTATTTAGCTTCAAAGTTCTTGAGAGGGCCCCATTGGTGTACCAACTCACCATCCACACCTGTATTTGCAAGGAGGTCCACTGTCTTGTAGGCGTCCCTTTTGAGGTGGCTAAAGGAGATGGGAGAATGGGTGTGGAGCAGATCATAGAGGGAGTCTAGGTGTTTGGCAAGCCTCTAGCTGGTGGAAACTTGTCCGTTGACTTGGCCATTCGCTAAATTTTTTGTCACCTGGATCATGATGTTGGAGTCTCCCTCAATTACAGCAGGGAAGCAAGCACTGCGAACCAGGCATTCTAGGCATTGAACCAGACCTTTGAGCTCAGGGGAATTGTTAGTATATTCCTAGCCAATGGCACCCAAAAAAATGAAAATTATCCACCATTGGAAGTCTCTGCATAATCTTCCATAGCCCGCATCGCCTAGGTTCCCCCTGGAGGCCCCGTCGATGTTTAGCTTGAAAACCTGTGGGGGTGGTGCTGACCAGAAGTTTGGACTGGAAGGTTGAATGATCCTATCGTGCCTGCAAAGCCCATCCATCTGATTTTTGCCAAGTCCCCAAAATTCCCCGATGTGAATTTCATCTATTGGGATAATCTTGTCCTTTTCATGCCCTTGCATGCTTCGAATGGAGGAGAGGAGGTTGTCCTTCACCGTCTACCAGACCTTCTCAATGTTGTTACACTTATCATAGAAGATTATCCCATTCCTTTCCTTCCAAATGCACCACATGGTCATTCCTGGTAAGGAATTCCATATAGTCCTAATATTCTATTTTTGAAAGCTTGATGACTCCAGTACATTAGCGTTCTAGATGGTTGAGCTCTCTACCTATCACTTCTTCAGAATCCAATGGCCCCTTTGTCCTAGATAGCTACAACAAAAGGGCAACAATCAAGAAGATGGCTCATGGTTTCTTCCGCCTGGAAGCACATGCAGCATTGGGATGGTCCTTGGACACCTCGCTTCGAGAGATTCTCACAGGTGAGGATATAGCCTTTGACCACAAGCCAAGCAAAGAGTCCTACCTTGGGCCATAGATTCAGGGTCCAGATCTTCTTCCAAGTTTCCTCTTCCCCTATCTGATTTTCGATTTGAATATTGTAGGCTTCCTTGATGCTAAACATCCATCTGTCTGTGTATCCCCATCTCAGAACATCCTGTCCCTCCTTGAGCCTGATGAAATGATTGAGCATTTCCTCCTTAAAAGCTTCCTAGTTCTCCAACTCTATTTGGTCAGGTTTGTCAATGAAGTTCCAGCACCTTCTCCCATTAAGAGTCCTCTCTTGCCAAAAATGGTGCCCCTGTATTCTGCCAGCCGCCCTAGAAATTTCCTGAATAGGGGCCCATCTTGGGTTATCTCCGAGCCGTGGGAGTTGATTCCATGAATTCTCCCAAAATTTGGCATTCCTCCCATCTCGAATTTCCCAAAAACTATGACGTTGCACCAGGTTCCGGCCACCTTTGGCCTTTGTCCATATGGAAGATCCCTGTTGATATTCGTTGTAGCAAATTAAATAGGAGAGAGGCATGCCATGACCGTATTTGATGTGCCATAATCTAACACATGGTTTGGAGGTGTGGGTGACCCACCTCCACCAGAATTTCACACCTTGGACTTCAGCCATAATTTACGGGTCTCTGAGACTAAGACACCCCATCAACTTGGGTTGGCATATATCGTCCCAACTAACTAGAGCGAATTTGGCCTTTTTCGCTTGGCCTCCCCACAAAAAATTATGTTGAATACTTCATATTTCACGGAGGATAGACTTATGGGTGGAGAGGACTGAGAACAGGTATATGGGCATCGCCTGTAACACTGATTTTATTAGGACAAGCATGCTGGGGAGGTTAAGAGGTATTAGGGTCTAACTTGCTAGATTTTGTTTCATTCTGTCAAGAAGTTCAAGCTAGGAGGTTCGTTTCAGTTTCTGTAGACCTAGGGGCACGCCTAAGTATTTTGAGGGAAAGGATCCTTTCTCAAAACCAAGGATGCGAAGGATGTTCCTTTGGGTGGCTGGGGCAGGTTTACTGCTAGACCTGAGGCCTTGGAAAAGAGAGACAAACTATTTTTGAAGCTTCTCACTTCTTGGACTGAAGGGTGCCCCATGAGCATGGTGTCATCAACAAATTGTTGGTGATCCTATGGATCCACATTGTCCTGAAGTTGAAGTCCTTTTAACTCCCCATTCTCTGTCTGGGTCTGAAGGAGACGACTCAAACCTTCTTCCATCAAAATCAAGATAAATGGAGAGAGAGGGTCGCCCTATCTGATACCTCTGGACAGTTGGAAGATGTGGGTTGGAGCTCGATTTAGAAGGATTCTAAGAAAAGGAGTGGAGATTAGACCCATAACCCACTCAACCTAGCCTTGGAAGAAACCACAGGCTTCCAACATTTTGCTAATGAATTGCCAACTTAGTTTGTCATAGGCCTTTTCTATTTCAAGTTTGATCAACATACCTGGATTCTGAGAGCTTTGGAGGGAGTGAATGACTTCATGCATGAGGATAACCCCATCAAGGATTTGACGCTCTTCCATGAAGCCTGATTGTTCTAGGTAGATCAAGGTGGGGAGGAAGGGCTCCAGCCAATTGGCAATCACTTTGGACATAATATTGTATATCACATTATAGAGGTCTATGGGCCTGAACTTGTCTGGGATCTCGGCTCCCATTTCCTTAGGGATGAGGGATAAGAAAGTCACGTTGAAAGCTTTTAGAACCCCCCTTTTTAAGTCTATATTCTTCAACAATTTCCACTACCTCTTCCTTCACCATATCCTAGAAGTGGTGGAAGAAATTGGAAGTGAATCCATCCAGGCCAGGGGATTGACCACTTCTCCAACTTCCTGAAGAGAGACGGGTTTGATGAGCATCTCATTATTTTCCGTAGTGACAGTGGAAGGAATTAAGCGTGTGATTTTAGCTATATCTCTCTCCCTGTCATGGTCGTCTTCCCTGAGGATCTTCAAAAAATAGTTGGAGAGCTCCTCTTCAATCTCCCCTCTAGTTTCAATCCAGCTGCCATCCAGCTTTCTAAGTTTCTGGATTCTCAAGTTGCTTCTGTTCTAGATCACCGAGTTATGAAAGAACTTGGTGTTCTTTTCCCCATCCTGCAGCCATTTGACCTTGGATTTTTGTTTCCAATAGATGCTTTCCTGTCTTTCTCTTGCCTCCAGTTGTTCCCATAGATCTTTCTCTTTTTTCTGCATGTCCTCGTCCCATCCATCCATCATTCCCTCTTGACTGAGGAGCTCAAGTTCAGAAGTCGGTCTTTTTTATCCTCGAAAATGTTACCAAACTCTTCTTTGTTCTAGGTACGAATTTTGGCCTTGAGAATCTTCAGTTTCTGCTGGAAATAGTACATGGATGTACCTATGGGGGGGAACCATCTCCTACCACTAGTGATGGACAAGATCTTTGAATTTCTTGTGTTCCATCCATAATTGTTCAAATCTGAATGGTTTCCTTAGAGTGGAACATGACCAATCCCAGTTACGGCTGATAGGCCAGTGGTCAGATCCTGTAGCTAGGAGAACGTCAGCCATGATTTCACCCATACAGTGGACTATATTCTCCAAAACCAAAAATATTTCCAAGTGAGAGGAAACCAGATGTTCTCCACCATGTTTGTTGTTCGAAGTATACCAGCCATTTCCAGTTTCCATATCCATAAAGGAGCTTTGGGTCTGGAAAACGCTAAAGGCCTCTTGGTACTTGTTGATCCAGATTTATGTAGGAACACAACAGAATACATAGATAACCATAGAAAAAAATATGCAGTGGAAATAACACTTCATTTCATTAATTAATAAATGGAACTTGTTTACATACAGAATGGAAATAAACTAGCTAGAGTGCTGGTAGCTTATCTCTGAGAAGAGATGTGGCGGCTACATGCCTCTGAACTCTCTATTGCAATGGGGCTTAAATGCCTATATATTATTTAGAAACAATGGAAACCCTACACATCCAAAAACCTAACCCTAGGAGGTGAAATTCCTTAATGTGGGCCCAGTTGGGTAACTTGGTACATCAATTTCCTGGGGTCGTAACTTTAGCATACTACCTCTGTTTGACGCGCATGATATATTGTTAGAAAGATATGTTTAAGGACTACATCAATAAATGGAAAATATCGAGCCTGGAATAGTGTCTTGTTCCATGCAGTCGGGGTTTAAATCTATTGGTGTGAGTTGTTCTTGCCACGTCTGATGTGTCCAGTAGAGGTGGAAAGTAGGGCCGAAGGTGGTCCACATTGAACACTAGGTGCAGACTAAGGAATGGTGGAATACTGAGCTCAAAGGCATTGTCCTTGAAAGCCTTGGTGATGGTGTATGGCCCATATCAAAGCGGGAGAAGCTTGTGGTGGGATCCAGCGAGGCTGTCCTTCTGCAAATGTAGCCACACTTTGTTGCCCACCTGGAAGTTGTGTTGCACTCGATGCTGATCATGTCGCTGCTTGTACTTAGCATTGGATTTGTCCAATATGTCATGAACCTGTTGGAGAATGTGCTAAATGTGCTCAATGAAGCTGTTTGCCTTGGAGACTTCAGACTAGATATGAGCTAAATCAGCCTAAGTAGCTGCAAATTGAATGGGTACGTCAATGGGACATAGTGGCTGGAATCCCAAGACCACCTGAAATGGGCTGTGGTTGGTTGAGTTGTGGAGGGCCCAGTTATAGGTGTGTTTTACATAGGGGAGGCTCTCATCCCATGTGCGTGGATGATTTGATTTGTACATGCAAAAAATGTGTACGATCAACCTATTGATGACCTATGTCTAGCCCTCAGTCTAGGGATGGAAAGCTGTGGACTTTGTGAGCTTGGTGTCTGGCATTGACCATAGGCTAGACCAGAATGCACTAAGGAACCTACTGTCTCGATCTGAGATTATAGAATATGGAATCCCAAAGTGTACCCACACTCATTCAAAGAAGAATTTAGCAGTGGCTTCTGCTGTGATATTCTTCTTGCAGGCCGCCATTATGGCCATCTTTTAGAATCTGTCAACAACCACAAACACACAGTCATTGCCGTGTTTAGTAGAAGCAAGGCCTGACATGTAATCCATGGAGATGGATTCCCAAGGTCGACTAGGAGTAGGCAATGGAGTATAGAGGCCTTGCTTTTTGATGGATGGTTTGGTAATGGCGAAGGCAGTGCAGGATCAGATGTACTTCCCAACGTCCTATTGAAGGTTCATCCAATAGAAATACTTATGCAGTACTGCCACTGTTTGCTTGACCCCGAAATGCCTAGTGACCCAACTGTAGTGCGCTTCCCAAATCATCTTGGCATGCTTACTTGAAGGAACACAAAGGTGTCCCATGTGACACAGTAGTACATCCTGGAGGTGAAATTTTGGAACTTGGTTTCCCTCCAATAACATCTGGTATGTGTGGCTGAATTCTGGATCACTCTTGTAGAGAAGCGGCCAATCAGAAGTCTCATGCGCACAAGAGTTGAGCACGGTCATTATCGCCACGATCGGTGGTCGGTTGAGGCAGTCTGCAACATTATTGGTGCTTCCCTTCTTGTACTTGATGTTCAAATGAAACTGTTGTAGATATGTGGACCAATTCTAATGGCGATCATTCTGTAACTTCCCTTGTGTCTGCATGAACTACAGGGGTCGGTGGTCTATGTGGATGATCGTTTCCTTCCCCAAAATGTAATGCTTCCATTGTCTGAAAGCATGTACAATGGAATACATCTCTTTGTCATAAGTGGGATATTTGCAGATAGTGTCTCACTGTGATATGCCACAAGATGCCCTTGTTGAGTAAGGACTGCCCCAATAGCATAGTCAAAGGCATCTGTCTCGATCTCAAATGGTTGTTGCAATTTTGCTAATGTGAGCACTAGGGCATAGCATATGCGATGTTTCAATTCTGCAAATGCCTTCTGTTGAGTTTCTGACCAAAAGAATTTTTCTTTCGCTCCTCCCTTGGTGACTTGACTCAAGGGCCAAGTGATATGAGAGAATCCCAACACGAACCTGCGGTAGAAATTAGCAAGCCCCAGAAAGCAGTGAAGTCCTATTAGAGTAGTTGGGGTTGGACAATCCCGAATGACTTGGATCTTGGTTGGATCCAAATATACCCCATAATCATCAATAATGTATCCCAGATACTGAACCTGGGTCATGCCAAAAATGAACTTGTCCAAATTGGCACACAACTTGTGCTGCCGCAAAGTTTGGAGGACCGGTTGGATGTGGTGGATGTGCTCTTCCCAAGTATGGTTGAATATCATGATGTCGTCCAAGTACACTACTACAAATGAGTTGGTGAATGGCCACAAGATGTCGTCCATCAGTCTCATGAAGGTTGCAAGAGAATTCGTCAGCCTGAAAGGCGTGACTAACCATTCGAAAAGGCCCTCCTTGGCTTTGAAGGTAGTCTTCCACACATCAATCGGTTCGATCGGTACTTGGTGATACCCAGAATTTAAGTCGATCTTGGTAAAATATTTTGCCCCTTTAAGCTGGTTCAGGAGGTCATCAATTTGTGGGATCGGGTATCTATTCTGGACAGTGATCTTGTTCAGTGCTTGATAGTCAATATAGAGTCTCCAAGTCCCATCCTTCTTCTATACCAACACGATCGAGCTCCCATAGGGCGATGAACTTGGCCGGATGTGACCCTTCTGTAGCAGGTCCTGAATTTGCCTCTTGATTTCATCATTCTCCAGAACACAATAACGATAGATTGGTCCATTGGGCAGTGGCGCACCTGGGGTCAGATCGATGGGGTGCTTGACCTGACAGTGGAGAGGCATCCCAGTGGGTGAGGTGAATATGTCCCGGTACTCCTCCATGACCTTGTCCATTTGTTGTTGTCATGTGAAGGGGCCCTGTTTGGAGGTTGTGGCAACGATCTTCTTCTTGCCCTGAGGGCGGATCATCAAGAAAACAAACTTCCCATTTTTGGAAATGAGCTTGTTGCATTGTTTTGCAGTAACCAAAGAGATAGTGGCAGGGGGTGGTACCTCTAGTATTCTATACAAATGATTTCCCAAAATAATGATAACAGCATGAGGTCGGGACTCATACACAACATGTCACTTCCATAAGTATGGTTGACCTAATAATACATCACAAACATCAAGAGGAGCAATATCACATAATACCTCATCGATGAAGGGATTGATGCTGTAGGGAAGTAAGCATTGTTGGATGACATAGAGATCTCGTCCTTGGTGAAGCCACCCGATGGTGTACGGCTATGGGTGTGCTGTGGTTGGCAAACCCAACCATTTCATGAACTCTGCTGAAATCAAGTTCTTTTGGCTCCCTTAGTAGGGAATCCTTTACCCACATTTGGGAGTGGAAAAGACACTCCTCCTCCTCTGAATCTTTTGGTTCTTCCTTTTGGATCTTCGTGGTGGCAACGGTGGTGTTGGGCTCTGCATCGATAATATTCTTCCCTCTGTCATTCCCCTTCTTGAGTTCTGATTCAGTGTTAGAGTATGCATCTAATTCAGAAGCCTTTATCTCGGCCACTAGTGACTGCTTAGCTTGACACTCACTTGTGTTATGAGTGGGGCTCTTATGGAACTCGCACCACTTTCCCGCTTCCTTCTTCGGCTTTGTAGTGTTGCTCTTTGCTTGCGGCTTTGGAAAGTTTTCTTGAGTCACCATGCCTTGGTTTTTTCCTTGGTTCTGAGGTTTGGGGGCACCTTTGCCTTGCTTCTGATTCACAGATCCAAAGTATCGCTTTTTATGTTTGAATTTTCGCTCAATTTTGGCAACATACCGATATGCCATACCGAGCAAGGAGATGTCGAGGAACTCCATTTCCTCCTGAATGTATCTATGCAGACAACTGCGGTACTTCAACACCAAATGTTTCTCTAAATATTTGATACCCAACTTGGTGTGCATGGTATGGAATAGATTCATCAACTCATGCACATCTTGATCTCTTTGCTACTGCAGTGTAGTCCATTGGATGTACTTGTCCTCATAGCTCCCCACCGAATAATATTGTCCCTTTATGGCATCTCGGGAATAATTCCAAGTGGGTAAGATGGAGAATAGAGAGGTTTCCTCCTCATCCTTTCTCTCACAGTAGGTTTCCCACCAGTCCTTGACATGGGGGGCGGCTTTGAGTAGAGAAAAAGTAATCTTTTCCCAGTCAGAAAAATAATGAACCAAGAAATATCCTTCTAATAGATTTAACTATTTATCTACGACATTTGCATCTATTCGACCATCAAATATGTGAATGTCAAAGTTTACTTGTACCTTAAAAGGGGTTGCACCTCCAGAGTGGCTGCTAGATGTAGATGCGCCACCAGTGGGAAGTCGTTGTAGGATCTAGGCAAAGTTATCCATCATCCCGTTCCTTTGTTTTTCAAGGGCCTCCTCGAGCAACATTTTGATAGGATCTTTTGCACCCTCATCTTTCCTTTTGTCCCCCATGGGTGGCCGTCGGGATTTGTGAGGATGATCTTGCAAAGGTTCAACTAGATCAAGCCCTAACTCTTTATAACTCGCCCTTGTTGGGGACATGCAAAGAGGGATTGAGAAAGAGCAGATTGCTCTGATACCACTGATCCGGATTTATGCAGGAATGCAATAGAATACACAAATAACCATAGAAACAAATATGCAGCAGAAATAACACTTCATTTCATTAATCAATAACTGGAACTTGTTTACATATAGAATGGAAATAAACTAGCTAGAGTGATGGTAGCTTATCTCTGAGAAGAGATGTGGTGGCTACATGCCTCTAAACTCTCTATTACAATGAGGCTCCAACGCCTATATATTATTGAGAAAAAATGGAAACCCACTAGTAGAAAATGAGAAATTAATGACTAAAAAAATGACTAAAATCAGGCTATAAACGACTATTTTTGAGTCGGTGACTAATAGTAGCAAATTTCCACTATCTTATAGCTAGTCGTATTTCACTAGTCATTAATAGCTTGACTTAGTAGTCATTGATTTAGTCATTGATAGACAATGCTTTAGTCATTGATAGTCAATGATTTAGTCATTGTTTTAGTCATTGATAGTTGATGATTTAGTCATTGATTTAGCCATGGATTTAGTCATTGATTTAGTCACTGAGTTAGTCGCTGATTTAGTCGCTGATTTAGTCACTGATTTAGTCACTGATTGCAACCATTAATGACCAAATATACGACTAAATAAACTACTAGATGTTAACATATTAATGACTAAGCTAAATACGGCTAAGATATGGGAAATTAGGTACTAATAGTCGTATATATGTGAATTTAGTCATTTTTGCAGTCACAAATTTATGATAGGGCACAGAGGAATTGAACCACCAACCTCCTGCCTATAATTAGGCAGGTGCTCTACCATTGAGCTAGCACCCTTTAAGAAGTTGTTATCGCTTGACAATGATGATATTCAAACAAATTTATGATAGATATCAATCTACAAACTACATAATTATTACTATTACAACTTACCAGTAACTAGTATTTATGATAAACTAATTTCTGAGAGCTATGTACAATTTTCCCTGTAACTAAAGCTAATAAAAATACTACAAATACTCTTACCAAAGAGATTTAGTGATGAGTACCTCTTCCCATTATTCATGATTATCATTCTCATAGTCCAAAGAAGAGTCCTTCCTGAAAGGATTTCGAAGCCCAATGCCATCATTGCATCAAAAACAAAGAGTCAGAAACAAAATTTTCCCTCTTATCTATTGCAATATTAAGAATCCATGAGCTTCAAGGTGTTTCAGATGTTCCTCATCATGGGCTATCAAAATTAAAACACAACCTATTGCTTTGATAATTAATAAACTTAAAATTCTGCAAAGTATATTCACCTTTTCTTTGAGAAGGTTCCATAATAAGCAGGTCTATGGTTGTGATCAAACTGCAAAAGGTTTCTTCTCTTATTGTGAAGCCTATTTTATCTTTAAATCAAGTGATAAACATTCTAAGAGCTACGCAGATTCAGAAACTTATTTCTAATGGAGACTCGACGATTATCATTTGCCAAATTAGAGACTTGACTCTCTATGCACCGTAATGTCTTGCAAAAATGATCTCTAGATGTAGAATTCAAAGAATTGCAAGTATTTTGACTTGGGAAATTGCAAGTATTGCAAGTATTTAGCATTGAATCATTTACTGTTTCAAAGGTACCATTTTGTATGGAGGAGTTATGCTTTGTGAATCATTATTCCTTGGCTATAAGGGCACCTAATAGTGGATTCAATGATTAAAGAGTCATGTTGCATATATAAAGAGAAATACCCTGTTCCTACAACATTGCGTCTTTAGAGAAACCTTTAAAGGGTTGTGTATTTGGCTTCTAGGTGATAATACCAGTTATTTGAAAGGTAGGACAACTGGTTAAGCATGGATTAAACTTGAAAAACTTGCAAACTATTAGGTATAACAAAATATATATCAGCTCTGTGTTGAGATGTACAGGATCTGAAACAACTTCCATGATGATTGGACAATAGTTCACAGAGAGAAATAACCATTGATAAGAACTGAACTTTCCTTAGAATGTATGGTCACCTAAAATAAGACTACACTAAAATTTAGATTCTAGTAAGATTTTGGGATTGACTAAACCTATCGAAAAGGTTGGAGAGACTGGTATTCTACAGTGTTCTTATAATGCATAGTTGCATAAAGGAATATTCTTATCAAGATTTATGAATTTCAAAATGAAGGAATTTACTTGACCATGATATGCACATTTATGATGAAGCAAAGGATAGAGAAAATCATGATGAGGTTCATATTCCCCATTTGAACTGCGTACAAGAAACTATTTCTTCGTAAGGGTAATAAAGCATGTCTCCATCCTGCTTGAGTGGAATGTGAAATTGCCCTACCCTGATTATCTTATTATGAATTAGTTTTAAGTTTCAATTCCCTTCAGGCCCTATGGCATGTTTACGCCTTCCACCCTGACTCCCCATGTGGGATGCGTTGCTTCTTCAATGGAATATAAGAGCCTCACTAAGACCTGGGTCTCGTATTTTGGTGTGGAGTTATATTTACAAGTACAAAGTTCAAGGTTCATGAAGAATTGTTCAAAACCTACCATTAGTACAACATTATAACATAGGGTATGTTTCTGTGGGAGGATAGAGGCAGGGCGGAGCAGACGGTAAGAGTAAGAGAGGGTCTGACCTAGCTAATTTAAAGAATAAGTTCAAAGTATTACAAATCAAAGAAGTCAGTGTCTTATTACTTCAGAGGTTTAGCATTGGGACTTCATGTTTTACCAATATTTCAACTCAATGGAAAACAAGCTTTCTAAATATACTTTGTTGTTACAGAAGGGTACCCAAAACCAAACAAGAATTTAGAAAAGTCACTCTCCTATTTGATTCAGAAAAGACTTGTACTAACAACTCTTCTTTTCATTTGTTGCTAAACTATGAGGCTAGTAAAGGGGTAAGCAGGGCAAAAGTCTACATTCATACCGTGGAAAACAACTGAGAATGGAGGTATTAAACAATTTCAAGGTATATTGCAAGCCACCCCTTTCTAGAAAATGCATAGAACTCTGCCCACCAAACTTATTTACTTGTAACTTTATATAAGACCTTAGTTTTTGATGATATCATGATTGTTATAGTCTAAAACACAGTAGCAGTGATATACAGTTTTCAAGTTAAAAAACTTTCAGTATCTGGCTGTTCACTACAAAAAAAC
>LPNX010263292.1:127594-172594 GCA_001517045.1 Pseudotsuga menziesii
ATCGACCTAATATTTGTTATGCAGTAAGTGTGGCTTCTAGATTCATGGATCAGCCTCAAGAGATCCATTGGAAAGCATCCAAAAGGATCCTTAACTTTGTTCAGGGAACAAGGACACATGGGATCTTCTATAAAGCAAAATATGATCTTGATTTGATTGGATTTACTGACAGTGATTGGGCAGGTGATAGCACAGACAGAAATTCCACATCAGGATATGTCTTCATGCTTGCAGAAGGGCCAATCAGATGGTCAAGCAAGAAACATAGTGCCATTGCACTCTCATCTACAGAAGCTGAGTATAGAGGAGTTGTTAATGCAACAACTCAATGTTTATGGTTGTAGGGTTTACTTGGAGAGTGTGGCTTCGAACCAGAGTACTCAACTACCATATACTGTGATAGCTAGAGTACCATTTGAATTTGCAAGGATCCAGTTCAGAAGCAGAGAACCAAACACATTGAGATCCATATGCACTACATCAGAGCACTTGTGCATGATGGCACCATTCACCTACTCTTCTGTTCATCTTCAGAACAAGTAGCTAATATCTTCACCAAAGAATTTTGTGAGAAGACCTTCAGCAATCTCAAATCACTGCTGGGGATTGCTGATCATGCTTTGAAGCATGAGTGAAGACAAGATTCCAAAATTTTGTTTTACAGTCCATGTTTAAGGGAGGATTTTCCCAAGTTGGTTTTGCCTCTTTCCTTGGTTGTATGGACATGCAGTATGTAAAAGGGTGACTAAGACTTGTTTCTAGGCCCTATATTTTTTATATATTACTCATAAGTCAGGCTTAAGGGGGGGTGTTAGAATAATCAACCCATATTTTACCCACTTAGAAATTAATTTAATTATTTCTGTCTTATTTGCCTAGTTCATGTGTCCCACCTTGTGCAAGTTGCTATTTGCCTATCCATAATGGTCAAACTTGCCTTATTTGACCCATGTAGTGCATGGGAGAGCTAAAGGAATCAATTATGCTTTATTCCTGGCCTCCTAGGCGCCCTTCTGCTTTTTCTGATTTATTTCCTGCTTTTTCAGTGTTTTAAGGCAAAAGGAAAAGCTAGACTAGGTGAGGTTGACTAGTTTTTTGTCCTACACATCCTCCTCTCTTTTCTCCATGAAAAAGCATGTATGAGCTGCCATTCCACCACTCTTTATCTTGCCTAAGCCTTTTTGCCAATTCATGAGCTCCATGACAGATTTGGGATCAACTTTTACACCTATGGGGGATTTGCTTATTTTTGGTAAGCCTGCTTTTGACTAGATTTGATGCGCCTTCTCATGCAATCGAATCTCCTATGTATGCTATTTATTCAGCAGCCTATGTTATTACAGGGTTGGCTATCATACACTTACATAATACAGTTTAGTGTTACAGCTCCATTTTCAGTCTCTTTTGTGAGTGATTTTGCATAATCAATTGTTAATTGTTGTGAGTAAAATTAATCTATTACTCGGTTTAATTTCCACAATATTGATGCTTAGGTATGTCAAAATGTCATGCCTTTTCATTATATGACTCCAAATTGACTAATATGTCTGATCAACTTGTAAGAATTGTGAAGAATATTGAGCTATACCATATATTGTTTTTCTTATGTTATTTCAATTACTACATTAACTGTGACGAGAAAAAGAGGTTGAAATCTGATGCTGTCCAAACATTGTGTTAAGATCATGAGAAAGCCATTGTATACATGGGAACATAATAACATATGCAATTCAGTAAAACAGCCTAAAGAAAAAACCTCTATGTAATCTATGTAAGGAATATAAAGGGATATATATTGTCATACATTGTTCCTGCAACTCTGGTGTTGATGTGAGTCTGTTCAGCTTCATATAGTTTGGCCAGCCCAAAATCAGCAATTTTTGGATTTAAATGTTTGTCTAGAAGGATGTTATTAGGTTTGATGTCTCGATGTACAATTCTAATTCTAGATTCTTCATGAAGATATGCTAGTCCACATGTAACTTCAAGGCAAATGTTATATCAAACATGCCAATCAAGCTTGAGCCTACAGTGATCAGGACCTGAGGTTTAAAACAAAAAAAATATAAGTAAATATTTTTCCATTTAATTATTTTCAAAATAAAATAGACAAAGCATTCTTTGAGCTTGTATCGATGAAAGAAACTTAGAAATGTAAGGCTGTACCAAATAAAGCTCAACCTAGACTGTTGTTTTCCAAATATTCGTAGACTAAGAGGCGTTCTTATTCCTCAACACAACAACCAAACAATTTCACAAGGTTTCTGTGTTGTACAGGAGATATTGTTGCCACCTCATTAAGAAATTCCTGCTTTTCTTGGCTAGACGTGGATGACAGCTTCTTTACGGCCACAAGATTTCCATCTGATAGCAAGCCCTACAATAGAGAATGATAGAATATAAAGTAAGCATTTCAAATTTGATATTTTAAGTATGCATGCCTATCAAGAAAGAAGCTGATATATGATTTTCCAGGCTATATAAACTGAAATTATAACTTAAGGATCCAATTTAATGTACCTTGTAAACTGTACCAAACCCACCCTCTCCTATCTTATTGCCATTAGAAAAATATTCTGTAGCATTTTGTATTTCTGTTAAACTGAAAGTATATGGATTTCCAGCAATACTCCTTAAAAATGCTAAAACAACTAAAATAAAATGGTAAGATCTATGTCATGATAATACATTCTTCAATATCTCATTCAGTATATTCATTTCCAAGGAAGATGATCTGAAAGAGCAAATGTCAAAAATTCTGAGAGATTAGTCCCATGTTTTGAAACATAGGTGATCACCTTAAATGTCACCAGCTGTGAATGATTTGTGCTTCCTTATTTTTATTCTTGAAATCATATAGAATGAGCAGAGCACAAATCCTAAACCAATTAGAACTCCAAGAACAATACCAATAATTTTGGTTCTACTGCTGTTGTCCTTACTTCTGTTTACATTAGTTGGATTAAATTCTGTAATAAAAAAATAAACAAATTCATAAGTTTACATTAGAACAGAGGACATGGATTATAACATGATAATGAAAAGTAGCAAATATGATTTACCTAGAGGCCCATAACATTGGCATCTGCAGCAGGGTTGTTAGAAGAATAATGTGCTTCAAAAAGTTCTGAAACCAAGGCATTCCAACAATCCAGGCAAACCTGTAGCAAAACCAAAATAATCAGAAGAACCCATCTTTGTTACCATGTAGTATTGAAGAAGAAAACACTAATTCACATCAAAAACCTACCTTGAAAACTTCTATCTCATCAACATAAGAAATATTGATTAAGTACTGAAGACCCATAAGTAGTGCTACCCAATTTTTAGTCGTAGTTTCAAGTATGCGAATGTGTGACTGCAGTGAAACAATCAAAGTTACAAATACTGTTGCAAGAAGCAATCACACCATTAAAAATAATTTGAGTCATGATGTCAAATGTTAGTTTCAGTATTTCAAAGAACATTACAAAGAGTTCAAGTCAAACATAAATAATTAATATTTTGATTGAACTCATAACAATGCATCACAAAAATAATTGAAGATGTCCAAATAGGTAAGACGATCCTTGAATGTAAAGTGATAAAAACCTTACCTTGTAAAATGAGGTGAAGAAGAGTGTCAAGTTAGGATTTAACAGTTAGGCATAAATTACTTTAATACCCAATGAGATCAATTTGACCTCAAAATTCCCTATATAAAACATAATTTTAATGAAATAATGTGTTCTGCAACGAAGTACTCTCAAGTTTTTAAAATGTAAAATACTAGCAATAAAATCTGTGAGATATTTTTAATTTTAATTTTGCATAAGATCTTTTATCTAAAATATATTTGCAAGCAAAGCACTAGTAGCGTGGTTATAATCTCTACAATTGGTTTAGAAATCATGTTGTACAAAAACATTGTTCTGCAGGGTCCCTATCAGATAGAACTCTATGGACTATACTTCTAACTTCATAACTTTATTACTCAAGCCTATTTTGTTGTTCTGAAATAACTTTACTATTAAAGACTATTCTGTTGTTCAGATATTACTTTACTAATAAAGTCTATTATGTTGTTTTTCATCTGCACTTGCTTCGCATAAATTACTTTAATACCCAATGAGACCAATCTAACCTCAAAATGCCCTATATAAAACATAATTTTAATAAAATAATGTGTTCTACAATGAAGTACTTTCAAGTTTTTAAAATGTAAAATACCACCAATAAAATCTGTGAGATCTTTTTAATTTTTAATTTTGCATAAGATCTTTTATCTAAAATATATTTGCAAGTAGAGCACTAGTAGCGTGGTTATAATCTCTACAATTGGTTTAGAAATCAAGTTGTACAAAAACATTGTTCTGCAGGGTCCCTATCAGATAGAACTCTATGGATTGTACTTCTAACTTCATAACTTTATTACTTAAGCCTATTTTGTTGTTCTGAAATAACTTTACTATTAAAGACTATTCTGTTGTTCAGATATTACTTTACTAATAAAGTCTATTATGTTGTTTTTCATCTGCACTTGCTTCAGTCAATGATGCAAGCCTAGTCTTTCTACTAGAAGCACTAGTCACTAGATATTAATCTTATCCATTGTGTTTACAATGTCACACAGTATTTATTAGTCCAAGAGGCATCATTTGTTGATGCACATAAGTATACTCTTCTTCCCCTGATAGATCATTGATTACGAAGTTGGTTTGGCTCATCCCTTGGGAGGACATGTTCAAAATGAACATTGTGACGTCAGGAGTGTATTGGAGGGATTGGGGTTGGAGTTTTGGTTGGCCTATGTGGCGGTATGATTCATGGCTGATATATTCATTGTTGTGTCAACAACATCTTTTATCCCTTTTTCTGAATGCAAGATGGATTTTGGTTGATCCAAAAGACAGGTGAGTGTGCAAATTATAGTGTTTGGTTTGTTCGGCTTTCCTATAATATGTGGGTCTTTGCATGGTTTTCCATTTATAAAGGTATCCCTTCCAAGGCCAGGTTGGCCAAGAGAGTATTTTCTGATGCTCCTTGACCTGTTTGCCACTGTCCCAAGATGGTTAAGCATATCTTTTGGAACTGTCCGTTTTCTAGGAGTTGTTGGAAGCATATTCATAACCAATAGTCAGTTCTCCTTCTGGGGTAGATTCACTGGTGTGCTACCTATTTGGTGATTGTCAATCCTCCTTCATTTGGATTTGTCAGTGATTGAGAGTGTCTTCTCTATTTATCCTTTGGAAGATTAGGTGCAGGTTTGTTTTTAAGCATGACATGAGTTCAATTTTTGTACCATCTGGCATGCTGAGGTACATCATCAATTGTGGGCCAAGGGTGCCTTGTTGATAAAAGATGCACAAGCATTAGATGCAGTGGCCTATTCAGAATTTATTTCTGCATTTGAGTCTTATAGAAGAGGATATAAATCTCATCATATATACCCTTCCACCTCTTGATTCACTGTTTGTAAATATTTTTATAATTATAAGATTTATTTTAAAAAAAAGAGAAAAATTCAGGGCTGGATAGGAATTTGTTGTTGAATGGGCTCCACCTCCTTACTAATCAAGTTACAACAATTTATAGCTGTAAACATGGTAATATTATATGGAATTGATTATCTTCTCATATAGGTCTGCATTATTTTTTCATTGGTTATGTTGTTATTTTAGATGACCATCCCCAACTGTGTGAGAGGGGGTTTTGTTTAAAATCGGTAGGTTTTTCTATTTCATTACAGATTGTTAATTTGATAATTTTTCAGAAGATAGATCAGTGTTGTTTATGTAACATCTTAATTAAACAAGGCATTTATAGTAAATAGATGATAAACCAATAATTCTAGGTATTGTTTTTTCTTAAACGAAATTTGTATTGATCAATCTAGCCTTTCATGTTTTGTTAAGCATCAAAAGCTTTTTCCAGTCTTCATCTTACTTTTAACTCAGATAATCAATTCACCCAACTAACTTGAAAATGTTTCGATTGTTCATCTCTTTCTGCTATCCTATGTTGTATTATCCATTTCCTCTGACCCTTAATTTTTTTAAAAGGCAAACATCTGGCTTGCCCTTACATGTGTGTTAGCTAATCAAATTTAGCTATATTCTTGCATTATGCAGTTGAGAATGCATCTTACTCTGTTTATTTTTATTTCGTGGACAGTTTGGCTGTTGATTTGGATTTAAAGTCGTTTCTTATGCTTAGGAAAGTGTCTTATATATCTTCCTTTCTCTCTTCAACTTGAAAGGAGAATTCTGGCTTTGTTCCTATTTCTGCATCTGCTTTTCTATGCAAAGCTATATTGTAGTTATTATTGAAGGTTTATTCATCTTCGATTAAAATACTTGCCCATTTTACAGAAAAATGATTTGGAAGTCATTTCGATTTTGCAGGTGATGTAGTTGTACACATTTTCTTTCCTCAACAACGTGCATATTATAATTTGGAAGAGTTCTATGGTAATGCAACCCTTGTAGAACTGCCATTTGAGACACATACGACACGTCAAGGATGACACTTTGATTTATATGTGTTTTGTCAAGCAATTCCTGATCAAATGCTTCCTTTATTTTCACTACATTCAATTCATATAATACCTGATGTCAAGGTTGCTCTACGTGTCAAGATGAGATAAAAGGTTGATGCGGAAAAGACTTTGGCTTACAATATCTTTACAAGATTTTCACTAGTGAACAATCTCCGTTGTGTTCATATGATTTGACCATGCTAATAGTCATATCAATGTTTTATGAATATGAGATGCAATCTATCTAGCATTCGTTATAGCTAAACAAAGATGGTTACAGGTAATGAAAATAGCTGTTTAGGCACAGCCTCTTATTGTAATTGATATGTACTAGTAGTAGTCAATGATAAGTACATTTCAGAAACCTCTCTGATACCGACCATTAATGAGGAGCATTTCTGTGATTTTACATTTCTTTCTCCATTGCTTTTGTGGTCAAGTTATCAATAAACGTTTAAGGCATTGCATAATCCTATTAGAAATTCTAGAATTAATAACCTCTGGACAAGCCATGACTTGAAAGTGATTTTTAATTTCCTCGTGTTGTAACTGAAGAAGAGTTTCAGGATTTATAAATTTAAAATATGTAGGCTTGGAAATTGCTATTGTCGGCCTTCTAAATCTAAGTTTTCAGTACTTGTTTGATACATCTTGTTACCCCTGATGTTGTATGAAGAGTAAAATTATTTTTATTACATTGATGTGGACTTGCAGCTAGTACCTTAGGTGCATTGGACTAACTTGAGTGTATAATTATTGATGGAGCCTTTCCCTTCTTGGAATTTGATGGGGATATTTGGTGGACAGGAATCACACCCTAAGATTACCTATTTCCACAATTTATCAATCCACAGGGTGGAAATTCCAGATTGTCCCAATTGAAAAGATTGGGAAAGTACTCATATGGAAAGAATAACTAATGTAAAAGCAAACTACGATAGAGAACATTGGTCAAGATGATATTAAAATCACTCCAGTTCAAGCTAAACTCCTAACAATTGACCGACATAATTGTTGAAAACATAAGAATCCTAGAAATACAGTGTGTCTAATTGGTACTCAATGAATACTCATACAAGAATTCTGTTTTTAACTTAAAGTGGAATGCTAAAGACATATTTTCCACTTACCTCACTTGATTTTACTAGACTTTCATTTATTCTTCCTGAATATTTTCCTGTTGAACCTTTTGAAAATTTTGGATGCTTTGTAGATTTTTCCTCTAACCTTTTCAAACCATTGATAGTGGTATGAGAACCTTCAAGCTGCACTATAAATAATGATTCTCCTTCTATGTTGCTAGTGTGTTCACCTAAAATGGGCTGGATAGAAACCCTTTCTCTGTGTGGCGAAGAATATATAAGATCAGTTCCAGAAGTTTGCTTCCTTGTACTATTGGACAGAGAAACCCTTGGACCCTGAATTTCAGCTGCCAAAATTGTAGCATTATGTTCATTTCGATCATGGTTTTGAAATTTGATGGTACTGAGCGAGGAACTACAACAAGCATCACTGATTATCAATGAACTGGTGGATATTAACTTAAAGGTAACCAAATCTAGGCAGGGAGAACTTGGCCAAACAATTACAGAACTAGAGACATTGATATCAAAAATTCTAGAACAACCATTGACGACAGGATGACAAGCTTCATCCTGCACTGCAACTGATGAGTCTCGTTGATGCTAGTGAATTTTCCCAAAATGGGGAAAATATAAACCCTTTATCTGTGTGGAGAGCAATATAGACTATCGATCCAGAAGTTCTCTTCCCTTTTCTATTGGAAAAAGAAATCCTTGGGCCTTGAATTTCAGATGCCAAAATTGTACCGTTAGATTCATTTGGCTCATGGCTTTTCAATTTGATGGTTGAGCTTGAGTTAAGGGAGTTTGAATGCTTTAGACAGGGAGAACTAGTCCCAGAAATTCCAGAACTAGAGACATTTCCAGCAACAAAACTTGTGGAACGTGGAACATCCAGAAAAGAAATATGAGTCAGAGAATCCAGCATAGAATTTTTATGATTAGAAGCATATGAGATATGGCTCTTAGTACTTTTAGACTGCTCAAACAGATTCTCACCAGGGGAGACATCGGTGACAAGAATATCTGAATTCAGACTTTTTTAGGGCTAAAAGATTTGGATAAATCAGACATTTGACTTATTGTACTAGAAATATCTTGCAGGAAACTTGAAGAGTAATCGAGTTCATGTTCAAAAATTAGAGGCTTTGTAAAATTGCTTGAAAATTTGATAGAGGTAGGAAAATAATTTTGAAGACTATTACGTATATTTCTGGTAGTACCAAGAGAGCCGGGGATAACATTTACCAAGTTTTTGGAGGGGACATGATTTATAGGACTTTCAGTGTAAACACTGTATACTAAAATGGGGCTATGTGTACAATAATTTACATTATCTAGTGAAGGTACAGTAAATGTTTTGGGAACATAAGACAAGGTAATGTCATAGTCAGAAAGATCATTAATGTGAGTGGTCTTTGTGGGAACATTAAGTATAGAAATTTTGCTGGATAAATGGATACTTGAGTTGGGAACTTCCAGGTGCATGTGACTCCTAAAAGCATTGTTTTGGGTGGATTCAATCCCATCAGAAATGTCAGGACCTGAAACTTATTTTGTGATTTCAGGACCCATTACCAACATGTCAATTGTTTCTGAAGCATATATTTCAGGAATTTTGGAACTATAGAAATTCAACTTTTGACAGATGGAACCACAGGTTTTTGGCTCTTTTAAATCTGGAATAAAAGTTCTTGTTTGCTGCATCTTTGAAAAAATTGTTGAATCACCTTCAATACAATCTAAAGAGATATATGAAACCAAGCCACTTGAATTGATAGTATCTAGTGGCTGACATTGGTGCTTGTGGCCTTGCCTCCAGTGAATTATCTAACACTTCCCTGAACTGTGGAAACATGTCAAAAAGCTTGTAATGTTTTCCTGCATAACTTGAAATTTTTTCCTGCCTATTCGTGAACTTGCGATTTACAGGACCATCTTCTACATACATATTTTTTGGCTCCTTGCATTTTCTGTGTCTCTTGGGATACCTCCTGTAATGTTTTCCTGCATAGTTTTGGTATATGAAGAATATGAGATTGGCTTCAATTTTTGGACGCCCTCGGAGATTTCCAGTGGAAGTGTTGGGGAAGCATTGAGGGTAGCATCACTGGCATTGTTGCAATGGGTGGTTGGTTTTATTTCTCACATTGAGAGATGGGCTATTCTCATGTTACTGCGAGCTAGGAACTGACCGTTTCCACTTCAATGGCACAAACATGGAATTATGATGCTGGTAAGATATTTGTTCTTAATAAATTGAATAAGACGGGCATGAGATATGAGAGGTAGACATGACCGGTGTCAAACCTTCCTTTCAAGCATAAGTCAATGGCACTGACTCTCTTTCCTCTTTAGCTAAGGTCGGTGGCATGAGATATTGGATCGTTCTATTCACAGGCATGAGAGGTCGGATCCTTTCATGACTATTCTATTTATGCTCATGACCATTCATAATTATTATAGTGAGAAGATCTGAGCTAAGGCCGATTACGAAAGGGTTTTAGAAGCAGGAAACTCTATCTGTCAATAAATTTATTTCTTGCTAGTCATAAGGAAGGTCACAGAGAACATCTCCCCGCTATTTCTTTTTTCTATAAATTAATTTTAATAGTTTGGGATAGTAATTCAAAGAGAATGGGAAGGCAAGCCAAATGGATTGATTTCATTGAATTTCCCAAGTTCATTTGGACAACTCGTGGTTCACGCTTGCAAGGAGATTTAGGAGATTTGAGCCATTTCATCTCCACCACATCCACAACAATGAAAAAAACCATGAATAAAAGAAAAACACAATAGGTAATTAAGAGAAACATAGAAGGAAACAAACCTGAAGGTATAAACATTGCTACCAGTGGAGACTCAACATGAAGCTCATCCCCAGTATTTGACAGTTTCAATTTATATCCACCGACACCATTCTCATCAACATGTTTAGAATTGCTTGAATTCCAACTCCATTCACTCTTCTTATATGGGTCTTCAAGCATCTTCTTAGATCCAGACAGATTACTTATTGAATTATAGAATTTGTATTGTATGATACTGTACACGAACCTACCCTCCCATGGTTTCCCCAGAACCTAAGGGGGGTTTATCCTGCTCCAAAATAAAAATATCCCCATAAAATTGAATAGGTAAATTATTGATCTTAGACCCTATCATGCCCATATTTGAAGAAATATACACAAGATGATCAGGTTTAGAAATACCCTTTTCTGCAATATCCTGCGCTTGCAAAGGAAGATCCTTGACCTATTCACCAAATAAGGCTAGTCATCATTAAGTATTCCATTTTAATTGCATTTCACTCTTCACTAGAGAACCCCGAAAAATATAAATTTAAGCTATTATATTTCCTCGCCGCACTATAAGGTATCACGTCTTCAGACATGGGAGTCACAAATACCCACCGACCCACCCTGTCTGTGGTCACAACCGACATCTGCCTTCCAAGCATCATGTTACATTGTTCATGCTTCCAGTGTAACGATGGCTGTCCAATATGGGGAACCTTGTTCATGCTTCCACTGTAATGGTGGCTATCCTATATGGGGAATAGACCTCCGAATTATCATTTTTTACATCTTGTTCCACTTCCTATGCCCCCTTACTTTTTGTCCTGAGTAGGATGAGAGACAACAAAAGCAACCACAATCTAAAGATTGATTTGGGACCTCCTTTTCCTTTTTCATATAACACCTCTGAAAAACCATATTCCTCGAGAATCAATTACCGCTTTTCCCTCCTACCTCATTGCTTAGCTTATAAACTTTTTTTTCTCACTAATACCATTGTTAAACTTAAGAGAACATTCTGCCATCAAATGCCTGTATTTAGGGCATCTGAAGCATCTAAAGGGATACTTGAATAGTAAAGAATCTACAGATGAGTGAAAGCACCCAAAGGTCATTAGCCCTGTCTCCATATAGCTAAGATCTACTCCCATAAAAGTTTTGATGGAGTTCCAAATTTCTTTGAAGATATTCGGTGACCAAAACCCCCAAGGAAAGCCTTGTTAACTTCACCCAAACATGAACTATATAGGATTTTTTCCAATTTGGCATAAAAGAATTGTATCCATCTCTTGAGGATAAAAACGGTCGATTCTCACCTCTAGATATACTTCAAAATATTATATGCATCCTTTGTAGACCTAAGGAAAAATCCATCCAACCTCTTGCTAGTAAGTGGTATATAGGACTGTACCCTATACTTGACACCTAGTTATGATGTAATCACACCTGAAAAGTTTTAGCACCCATCCTTTAGTCCTTAAAACTACTAACCACATCCTGTTCTGCAAGCCCAGTCACCTGGTTCATTTTCACATTGTATCATAAAAACCAATCGAACTAGGATACCTTTCTTTCAAACGTATATTTTGATGCACTTATAGTCACTAGTGTCCCTATTTCTTTTCCAACTGCTGTCACCTTCTATACAGTCTTGAACAGGTTTAAGTTTGTCATTGTCCCTTTCATTCTACGCTAACCCTAGGTCACGAAACAGTGCCTAGCCAATCCCATTCATCAAATCCTATCGTAGGGTAGATTTGTGATTCGTATAATGCGAAAAGGGTTCCATTATCAGTGGCCACGGCCCCAGCTTGTTCTTTCCCTGCCCTAGAAATTCTTTGATCCATTCTTAGTTCTTCTTGTCCACATTGACGCCATTGCCCTCAATAAGCCAGAAACTGATTGAAGCTTCACTTCATTGCATAAAAAACCTCGACCATGATCTGCAATAGGGCATCCATTGTTATCTAAGGTATATCCTTCTGGTCTATGGAAGCGTTCGCGTTCTATAGGTTATGTTGAAATCCAAGTGTAATACATGAAGAAAATGGCAATGTAGAATCACCATTGGTATAGACATATTGGTGTTGAGCAGTAAAATGATTTTAAGGCATATTATGATTTTAATTGTTTTCAATATTGTAAATAATATATAGAAATATTAAACAATGTTAATTTCAACTTGTGATTACTTTCATTTTTTAAGGTATTTGGTTTTGTCAGGAAAAATGACTAGCTAACAAAAAAAGACTTTTAATCTTTAAAGATATGTCTCCAATAATTTACATAAACCTGATAAATGTGCTCCATGCCAAGATATCTTCTTGAATATACCTAAAGTCAACACCTTGTTATATAGTTCCATCCACTGCAACAACTTGGTTTTTAGAGGAGTAGTGGTTTTTCACAAAGAAATACACCACTTACTCTGCTACTTCTTTCACAAAGAAACCCTTCAAAAATGATGAAGGGTTTCATTTTGGTGCTCCTTTAGCCAAACATATAGAGAATCAATCAATGCCTTTGGTTTTATAAATTAGGATTAATATAAAATTTAATTAATTTGTGTTTTAAATATAAATATAATAATCTATGTTTTATATAAATATAATATTTGTTTTATTATTATATAATATTTGTTTTAATGGTTTATTTTGTTATAGTAGTATATATAATAAACTTGGATCGAGGACGTTGGCTAAAAAGAGTTGTGCACATCGTGAATCGGGTGGGTGGCAACGTCAGATGCAAAATTTACCTGGCCACTAATGCGTAAAGGATGTTTAACTTGATAGTTAAAATGAGAGGTCATCACTACATTATACGTATCATATTCTACGAGGGTAGTCCTATAAGAGGTCTAGGAATCGAAATATTTACCTGAAATTTCGAGATGGGTTCGGGCCTCTACCTTTACTACATATGGACCTGAGATTGGTTCTGGGTCAGCACCCCAATTTAACTATAATTGATACTTTTATTGGTTAAAATATTGTTCTTGGTGCTTCCACCGGTTCAATTATTATTGGATCGACTGCTAAAACCTTTAAAGGAAATGAGCCTGGTGCAACTAGTTCGATGGTCACAGATCATGATAGTTATATTGAATTTAGAAAAGCACCTTAGTATGGGACTTGGGACTCTTACATTGAAGGAATAATAAGTAGCTATGATGCTTCTAGGTGTCAATATGGTACTGGTTCTAGTACCTAATTCATAGTTGTAGGAACCTAATTTTCCTTTGGCATGTGCTTAATGGTTTGCTTCAATGATGCAGCAGGGATAAAGATGGTCAATAGAAAATTCATGCAACTACTTTGTTAGATCTTTGAAGATTGAGGTGCATGGCACCAATATTACTAATAGAAGGTAGACCATTTACAAAATTTACTAAATTCTAACACTTTATTGTCACAATTGCAATTTTCCATGACACAATTAAAAATAACTAATATAAATGACTAATTCATATTCTTCTAGCTAGTCATTTTTTATGTCGTGACTAAATTAGTCGTTTATGTTAGTCATTTTTAACTCTGTCACTTATTATTTAGTCATATTTGTTAACTGGTGACTAAATTGGTCATTAATTTTAGTCATTTATAGTTGGTTCAATCAAAATTGCTCATATTTAGTAGTAAATCACTTGAAAAACATGTGGTGACTAGAATTTTTAGTCACGGAGTAGCTAATTCCTCATTTTGTACTAGTGACCCTACACATCCAAAAACCTAACCCCAAGAGGTGAAACGCCTTAATGTGGGCCCTGTTGGGTAACTTGGTACATCAATTTCTCGGGGTCATAACCTTAGCATACTACCTTCATTTCACGCGCATGATATATCATTAGAAATATATCTTTAAGTAATACATCCATAAATGACAAATATCATGTTCAAAATGGACTCATATTTGCTCGACCATTCGATGCCAAAAAGACGTCGTTTAGGGCCTCAAAACGGCTCCGGAAGTTTAGGACCCTAAAACTCCCAAAAATAGTAAATTGTACTACAATTAAGGAAATTAGAGGAATTTTGGGGTCTAAAATGGGCCTCCTAAGGAAAATAATAAAATAATAGTTAAAATAATAAAATAATATTGATTAATTTTGGAGGAAGAAAGAAAAAAACCACTTTTTGTGTTCGTATTTTCGACATATCTCCCTGTGTTTTTACTCAAATTTCGATCAGGAGAGCTCGTTGGATGCGGAATTTGATTTTACATCCAACGAGTGCCCACACTGCATACTTTTGATGGACCCCGCTACCCCAAAAACAAGAAATACCTGAAAAATTGTGATGATGAATCAAATTCCAGGTATTTCTTGTTTTTGGGGTAGCGGGGTCCATCAAAAGTATGCAGTGTGGGAACTCGTTGGATGTAGAATCAAATTCCGCATCCAACGAGCTCTCCCGATCGAAATTTGAGTAAAAACACAATGAGATATGTCGAAAATACGAACAAAAAAGTAGTTTTTTTTAATGACAAATATGTCAATTCAACCATTATGATTGACTTATTTTATTGAAATTCTGTTGGTTCTTGAATCCCAACTCACAAAAACGTATTTTGGCACGTTTTCTTATAAGGCCCATTTTAGACCCCAAATTTCCTCTAATGAACCAAAAAACTAAAAGAAACCATGGTGGGGGTCCAAGAGGAATAGGTGGATGGCCACCAATATCCTCCTGGATCACTTGTCTAGAGTCCTCCTTCCTCCATTCTTTTCACCGAGGTTGGAAATGAGATTGAAATCCCTGCCCATCACCCACCGGCTCCCTTCCGACTGGTGTTTGGTCCAGTCGAGAAAATCGATGAAGGCCTGCTTCTTAGGGAAGCTACTAGGGAAATAAACATTAACAATAGTGCCCTTCACCCTGGAATCAAGGTTTTGGAAATCAGTCATGAGGGAAAACTTGTTGGCTCTCGAGTTTGTGAAATCCATGACCTGGGGGAGGCAGAAAATTGCAATTCCACTTGATTTCCCAGCAGCATCCAGGGCCATGACATTGCTTCCTTTCCAAATTTTACTTCTGATTTTTTCCATTCCCTCACAACTACATTTAGTTTCCTGAAGGAGGAGAATATCAGGGTTTTCCTTCTTAATTTTCCTGTTAAGAGTCCTCCACTTCCTGGGGTTACTACACCCCCTAATATTCCAAGAGATTAACTTCATTGGTAAAATTTGGAGACTTCAGAGAAGGACGTCGTGATCATTGGGTATTGACTTGATTCTATGAGTTTAACTCCTACTTCTGCAATGCGTTGCTTATTTGTTTTCCTCCCTCTGCACTGCTCCTCCTCTGGAGACTTCCTCTTTTTTCCTTTTTGGGGATCTGGATCTATCCCTAGTTTCAGATGAGCCCCGACCTTGATTATTGCTTCTTGGAGGAGCTCGATTTTCTGCCTGGGGACATAGCCTTTACCCTTCTTTCCACATTCGACTTCTATCGCATCCAGATCTAGTTCGCCTAGTTTCATTTCCTCATCCTCTTCTTCTTCGACTATTTTGAGTCTGTTGGCTTTCCTCTGTCTCCGGGGGACTGATATCCTTAGTTGGCTGCTCCCCTTCCTCCTTGTCCTTAGGATTGTCTTTGTCTGCTCTGTCCCCTTAGACAATGAAAGCACTTTTAAATCTGTTATCCTTCACCTCCATGTCTTTTTTGGCCTTTGATGCCCCACTGCCCCTGCTTCTTTTTCGGTTCTTGACTTGGGTGAAACCATCATTGTTCACAGCTCCCACCGACCGATGATCAACGGAAGCAGCCATTGGAGAAATCTTGGGATAGTTTCTTCCTAAGTGTTCGTACTCATGGTAGTGCCTACATCGAAAGGGGATCTGCTCATAGTCTATGGGCTAGATCCATTCTTCATCTTCCTAGTCAAGGGTTATGGCCTCAGGAAACTCCTTGGAGAGATCCAGGTAGACATAGATCCTAGCAAAAGAAGTGTACCTCTGGGCCTTGGTTTGCTCTGGAACCTTTATAAATTCACCTAAGGTATTTCCTATGTCCTTCAAGATGTACATATCCCATTATTCCTTTAGCAGAGAAAAGAGGCGGATCTAGACAGGGGAAACTATCATGTCTTCATTTTCTTGATTGAATTGTTCCTTCCATGGGTGAAGATAAAGAACCGTTGAGAAAAAGAAGTAGGGGCCTCCTTCCAGGATGCGATCACGACCTCCTGGTTAAAGAAAATAATAGTGAAAAAACCTTTGGAGTTGAGTTGCAGATCATAGTGGCCTTTAGGGTTCCACACACTGCTAATCCATTTGACAAGATCATTTTCCTTGAGCCAGATCCCCACAAACTTCTCGATCAGGGATTTCTCCTTCCAGAGCTCAATCATTCCCCTTACCTTCTCAGATTTGATATAGATCACTGAGATGGTGGGAGATTTCGGCAAATAGGCCCCCACCCCAGGTTTCAGGCCGTTAGATGTATCAACCTACTTCTCTATCTCGGTTGAAACAACCCCACCATCAATAACGGGACCCGAAGGGCCCGTCTCCGAGATGGAGCCGCCAAGGGGAGGTGAAACAGCCCTGAGAACCAGTGAACCCTTGTTCGAAGAGAGCCCAAAAGGCCCCTGTGACCAAGTGAAGTAGGAAAACCCTGCGCAAGAGTGTAATCTTCTTCAAACCCTAGCCATTCGTCTTTAATTACTGCAGTTTACATTTTATTATATTGTATAATTTAATTATTATTGATATCTTAGAATTTTAGTGCTTATGCCACATTTCCTCCAATGTTGTTTATTGTATTTTTTAGTTATCATGATGTTCGAATTCATAAAAGCATATATGTTTTTATTTTCCAGATCTTTGCGTAAAATCCAAATAAAAAATGGATGTAAAAAAAATCAACCATCATCCAATAGTCTACATCAGACACCTCATAGACAAACCAAGGTTGAGACGTCGATTTCAGATACATGTTCTGCATCCTAGTAGAGGAAACCTTTCCAAACTAGAAATTCAAAAGGAGATAGGGAAGAAATTTGGCATTACTAATACACAACAAATATTTATTTATGGTTTTCGTACATATGGACAAATATCGTGAGGTTTTGGGTTGGTGTATGAGAATATTGAAGATGCAATAAAATATGAGCCTAACCACAGATTGGTGAAGAACGAAATTTGTGATCTTGGAAAAAATACCCAAAAAGATACTGAAAAAAAAGCAAAAAAAATTCGTGGTGTCATGCCAAGAAAAAAAAAAGATTGTTGAGCCACTCTCATCATGATCTATATATGAAAAAATAGTCAGAGTTCATTTTCTTTATTTTCGTAGGATTGTATTTATTTCACTCTATCGTTGCATGCAGTTATGTAAATGTGTTAAAGATATTTTAAAAGTTTGAAATACTTTTTTGAATTTTGATTTGTTCCTAAATAATCCGTTGTCAACCTTTACCTTATTTGTGAGTAGTTTAAATAGCTTTGCGTGTTCATTCAAAGAAATTATTTTTACAATTTATTATGTTTCTGTTGGTAATAACTATGTATTTTTAATGTTTTTGTTTAGTTAATTGCAAATGGATCTGAGCATTTGGAGTTTACTACCACTTGAGTTTCTAGAGATGATTGGCCTATGGGTGCCATTTTCAACATTGGTTCATTTTTGATCAATCTATAAACATTGTGAAGAGTTATTGTCAAGGCCATCTTTTGTTAGTGCTTGGAAAAATAACAATATAACAGAAACTAGGCTTTTAGTTGAACTATTGGGACTATATCAAAACCATTTTGTATATAAGTTTATCAATCGTATAGGACATACATCTTTGTTGCATGTCCCTTATCCAGAATATAGATATACAATTGAATGTATAGTTGGTTCAATCATTTTTCTCTCAAAATATTGTCCTCTACGAGGGCATAAGGATTATTACATTGTAAATCCATTCACAAAGTGTTTCTCAAATATAGGCATTATTGATATAGGAGACCATGGTTTCTTTTCTCTGATAGGAAACAAAGGTCAACATAAACATGGATGGATACTTCTACATCATAAGCGTAGTGAACACGGTCCTAAATTTGTTCTCTGCAGCAATATCCAAAGAGTTTGAAGAGAAACAATTGGTGTTGATGGTGAACCTACTCCTCCTAAAGATGTTGTTTTTTATAAAGGAAAAATTTATTGGTTGCATGTGAAAATAACTTCTAAAGAAGATGCCTCGTATGTGTAGAGAATGTACTCTCTAAACATTGAAATGAATATATGGGGTATGCGTTCAATTTACACAAGACATAGGAAATGATCTATGTGTCTGACCTTACACTGCAACCAATTGATATGTCTTGTGAATGATGGTTTTACAAGTATATGGTGCATAGACGAAATTCTGGATTTCAAACGTGGTCAACATTGTGTTTAACAAACATATAGTCATTTCGAGGACGGTAGAGGGTTAAAATGGACCCTTTTACAAGCTATGACAAGAAATATAAATAGACAATGTTCAGACTATCTACCATTTCGAGCAGTTGGAAATTCTATATTGAGGTGCAAGAATGCTAAAATTCCATTCATATACTATGATTTGGAAACTTGCAGTGTTACTCATTTAGTAGTTGATGAAAGATAACCGTTTCCACATCACCGCCTACCGTTTCGAGCAAACACTCAAAGTAGTAACATTATCATGTATAAGACTTTCTTTCCTCTCACTCCAAGCATGGTTTTATTCAATGATCTTCTCCCATTCCCTCTGACATTGTTTCAAACCTTGTAGGATTTTGGCATGTAATTCAATAAGTATATGAGTCTTTGTAAACAAAACTATGTTTTAGTTTTTGCACTATGTACAAATTTTGGTATGTTTTGGTTTTAAATAAAACATGGCTTGAGCCCATGAAGCTTTTTATAAAGGATATGGAAATTTTGGAGTAGTTATGTTTGACTTTTTGCTTCAAATGAATATTTTTATTAGTTTTGATCTAAAAAAGAAAGACTTATTTACTGTATAAATCAAAATTTATTGGCTATATCGGGAATTTAATGCAAACTATATTTTACATCTTTTAAATAGTACAACTAATACTACATATCTTGCCCTCACACACTAAAAGTAATTTAGCAATTGTGTTGATAGTTACACTAATGGCATATTTAGTAATAAAAATAATGCGGTTAAAATGTAAACATTCAAATTAATCCAACAATCTCCAATACAGTCACACAAACAATGCATTATCAACAAATGAATAAACAAAGCATTCGATCTAAACTCGGTATGAGTACAACCATTGCAGATTAAAGAACACTTTTTTTGCACATGAGATAACAAAGATATTCCATATTTGGTTTACAATTGACATTCATGCCTCATTAAAATGAAAACAACATAACTAACGATAATGCAATTTATGATGACTTTTTGAACTAAGTTGACATAATGTTGAAGGTTTTTCAACAATTGCATATTCAATTCTTACTACAATATTTAAGTTGCTCAAATTACAATTTAAATAATCAATACAATATTTCACTTACTCAAGTAACAATTTAAATAATATATGTAATTGTTCCAATTAAAATCTTAGATTTCAAATTTTAACAATCCATACATTCATTTACAATATATTCATGAATGCAATGCTTAGTATTATATTGAAATTGTGACTTTTTGTATTAGTTTAATAATTTATTTGATTTTTTTTCATAAAAATCACGAATCATAAAAGATATGGAACTAAAATTGCGTAGAAAATAATTCTGTTTCACATTAAATACACATCAATTAAACAACTGTTGCAGTATTCAAGTCTACAAAAGCATTTCAGTACAAACAATGCAGATTATATAACAATTTTTTCCACTTAAAATAACAAAGATATTCCATATTTGCTCCACAATTGGCATTCATGCCTTGTTCAAATGAAAACAACATAACCAACGATCAGGTAATTTATGGTGACTTTCTATACTAAGTTGAACTAATGTACAATGTTTTATAATTGTTGCAATTAAAATCCCATAGGCATAAAAATATATGGAACTGAAATTGCTTGTAAAATAAACATCGCCAATCATAAAAGATATGGAAGTGGAATTGCTTATAATGTAATTTAGTTTCACATTAAATACATATCAATTAAACAATTGTTGCAGTATTAGAGTCTACGAAAACATTTCAGCAACTTATTAACTATATTGACTATAATGTGAAGTATATTCATGAATGCACCCCTGAGCAACATATTGACTATTTATTTTAAAAAATGGTAATGTTGCAACCTCACATATAAAACAAATACTATCAAATTGCCACAATCCCACATGCTTACATCATTTTATTATAATTATCATGTTTTTTTCGATAATTATTTATGTATAATTGCAAGAAATTACATTAAAATATGTAACCATATTGAATCGTAACCATTATGTCGCAATACAACATAACCTTTTATAAATGTGATGATTTGACAAAAACCAATAAGGTATGGATGAATATTGTAATCCATCACACCCCTTCATGTATGTTTAAATGAGACAACCACATTTAAAAAAAAAATAAACCAAATCCATCTAGATCCTTGCAAAAAACCTCATAATTCGACATAATTCATGAAATAACAAATTCATATTACACCATAACCACGAACGAATGTCATAAGACACCATAAGCATCAATGAACATCATAATCCAAGATAACCCTTCATCGATTTCAGAATGCAAAAAAAAAAATTTCAAAATAAAACTAAACCCAACTACTTCGAAACAATTTTATTAATGGCATCATGTAACAAAAATCCAGCAATCATCATTACCATATTGCAACATGACTATACACCAATGTCACAATTCAACTTAATGCTCACTCACTATGATAATCCACCATAGCACTTCATAAATTAAACATATATTTGACTTATTAAATCACTTTTAATGTTGTAATGAAATCAACCACATTAATGAGCATAACCATAATACAATATATTCATAGAGAAACAATATATTCATAAAAATCACCTATTTATAAAATCTAGTTTACTATATTAGAAACAATATTAAAAACAAATATATATATATATATATATATATATATANTTTCTCTTTAATAAAGCTATAAAACTCTTTTGTATATATCTTAATTTTAAAATTTATTAAAAGATACATAAATTATATAAATATTGGTTTAGTGTATTGAAAGTAAATATCAAAATTGAAAAATGTTGAGATTATAAAACCAATAAAATTATACCATTCATAAGATTTAAAAATAATATTTTTAATGTATCTAAGATTCTTAAGCCTCATGAAGGAAAGGAAAGTATTATAGTTGACAATACCACCATAAAGAATGAGACAAAAAAATCTATAAACTATTAATATATCCAACTAGTTGGTTTAGAATGAATTCTAAGGGTTTCTATGCGTCCATTGTAGTTGAAGTTTTGATACATATGTAATTTCATTAATATGGTTGAAACATCTTTAAACTCATTAATATGGTTGGAACATCTTTAAACTCATTAATGCATGTATTAACAACATTGTTTCCAATTTTTTAAAGCTTATTAATATATTAATTAGAAAACAAAACCAGAAAAACTTGGTGTTCACAAATTATTCACAAGTATACTTGCACATTCAAGACATTATTTAATTTTAACATTTGATCTGGTCAGAACTGAAGCGACCAAACTTATGTTTGGGTTCTGTTCCCAGCTTTGATTGACAGGCCGTAGCCCTCATCTACCCTAGTGAACTTGTTTTCAACCCTTGTTACAGCAACCCTAGCGCATATGTTTACATCATGGTTAACATATTCAGCTGGTGTATAAGAAAGATACCGAGTAAAGGTTAAATTTGAAAATGGTCAAATATGAAGGAAGCAAAGGAAATTATGAAAAGAGAAGCACATAATGGAAGTTTCTGAGCTGTTTGAAGAAATTAAAAAATAGAATCGACAATCCTCTCCTGCTATCCGTTGAGCAATTTCTATCGCAGGGCCTGCAATTATGTTAAACATGTACTTTAAGACATCAAAATACTGAAATACTCCATAGATGGCTTCGAAAACTGTACCTATAAATTTCAGAAACTACCACCAAGAACACACTCCAAAGATTGGCGACGAAAATTGATTAAAACTTTGCTCTATCTGTCGAAAAATGGGCGAATATGATTAATAATTTTGTTAGGTTTGAATAATTTATATCCAAAAGATATGAAACCTTGTTGAGGTAGGCTATTGGCAGAGCAATCCAAAGACAACAAAATACTTCAAAGATGGCTTTTAAAACAATACATGTAAATTCCAGAAACTGCTACCAAGAAGACACTCTAAAGACGGCCATGAAAATTGAGACCTGTAAGTCTGAAAATAAGTAAATATGGATAATTTTTTGATGTTAGGTTTCAATAATTTATATTCAAAAGACATGAAACCTTGTTGAGGTAGGTTATCCATCAGATATTTATATAATAAAAAATATTAGGGACATTAAGAGTTTATTGGGAGTTTGGAAGAGTTTATTAGGAGTTGGAATGATTTTACTAGTAGTTAGACTCTTACATGACTGCACATGATCTAGACTCATAGATGCCAAAAGTACTTGGACTAAGCCTTAAGTCATTAGAGTTAAAGTTAAGCTAATAGTTGTAAAATCATTAGATTTAACCTAATAGTTATATCTAATAGTTAAGCTAATAGTTGTAGGTTAACCTAACAGGTTTGCATAGGACGCCCCACTGGCCAGCTCCCCTTCTCTACCACATTAGTGGCAACCTCACTGCCGTTGACTGATTGTTGTTGTCTTTGTTAGTTCGTTTGGAGAGTGCCTCAGTGTGGAATTTGGTTTTAATTTTATCCATCATATTAATGTTTTTTGAGGATTAGGGTTTTAATATTATTTATAATGAATTTTTTTGTTTAAAATTTTATCCTTCAATTATAACATCTTCACTTATAACATCAATGATATACAAAGTTTACCCTTCATTCATAACACCAAATAATGTAAACTGATTTTTATTTATAAAAAAATACATAATAAAATAAGAATTGCTTTATATAGATAAAATATATTTAATCCTTTAACAATGACAACAAATGATATAAAAAAATTATTTTATGAAATACATAAAAAAAAATAAGACTTGATTTATAGAGATAAAATAAAGCTTTATATGCCCATTTTTCTGTATATTCTATTTCAATATAGTTTTTTTTACAAGACTATAATGTTGCAAACATATTTCATGTTTCTCAATGTACTTATTTAGTACTTGATTTCATTAAAATTTTGAATCTCTCTCATTGAAATTGAACCATGAGAGAAATACAAGAAATGCTTATTTCGTTTCAATAGGAGTTTTGAAGAATTAATCAATACTCTTTGAATTTGAATCTATATAATTACTAAAATTATGGGATAAATCACTAAATACAAACATTACACATACATTATTGTTGTTATTTAAAATTATTAAAAAAATGCACATCCATAATCTATAACAATTCTTCAAAATCATAGATTTCAAGTAAACCTTTAAATAAATTACTAAATACAAACACTATTATTTAAAATTATTAAAAAATAGGCATGCATAATCTATAACAACTCTTCAAAACCATAGATTTCAAGTAAACCTTTAAATCTAAACAAATCAATAAATATAATGCCAAAAGTATAGTGAATTATCTCTAATAATTCCAATAACTATGAAACTCTATTTCCAAGGCCCTCTAACTCCCATGAGTTCCACCTTCAAAGGTTAATGTAATCAATTGGCATTGAGCACTGAAATTGATATTGTAGAGTGTAGATGGTGATTCTAATATTTAAAAAATAAAGAAATAATGGAAAATTAATTGAATTAAATTAGATTTTTATTTTTTGGGAAAAAACAATGTCACTTGCAAATAAAAAATCACAAAATAATTCTAATTTAAAAGATGTTTCTAATTTTTAGTAAATATATAGTTTGGAAGTTGTAATTTAGAAAGTATAGTTTTATATAAGATAAATATATTAATACTAGTAGTAATATAAAAAAATAGTAACATAATGAGTGTATAATGACTATTTAGAAATTTTATTGCCCTTCATAATTAAGTTTTATAAATTTTATTACTTTTCATAAATAATTGTTAATAAAAAATTCAAACCTTTGAAAATGCCCCTTAGCATTTTCTATTAGCTATTCTTTTTTTTAAAAGAAATATAAAAAATTATATATAAATAATTAAATAGTAAATTTTTAATTAAATATATTTTAAACATAATAAAATATCACAATCATAAAATAAATCCACTTGTTACACTCAAACTATTTTTGTAAATAAAAGAAATCCTAAATATAAAATAATATGTAAACAAATGTGAAACAATAACATAATTAACATAAACCATCCTTAAATTAAACCACTCAACAAGATCCCCACAAAATACACATAATAATGAAAAGTCAAATATTGAAAAAAAATACAATCAAAATTATATTACCTTGTGACTCCTTACCAAATAAAAGTATAATGCATATAGGTTATTTTGAACTCATTTATTTACTTCTACATAATACATGAAAAAGACATTTCTAATAGAGCGACGGAGCGAATAATTTAAACCATTAAACACGCATCTCACCATTGATGATTCTTCTCTTGCTGACGCACTGTTCCACTTCCACTTCGATCCCCGCTTTCATATTCTTTTGATAAGACTAATATAAAAAGTGCCAAACAAAAATGATTGCAAGAATGATTGTGAGAAAAATATGAGAGAGTTTAGGCCATTTTGCATGAGAAGGGTGGCTATATGACTGTAGAAAATAAAGATTTTTAAGCTCACATGATTCGCATTTTAATATACAATGATTACTCAATTGAATAATTAACCAATAGAAAATAATTCTATATTGCAAATATAAAATAATATTAAAGATGAATTATGAAATATTACAAAATGAGTGTCATATATATAAATTGGAAAGGCACTTTGGATACCATCCATGGAAGGATGCGTCATTTTAGAAAAGTTTACTAATAACTATTTATTACTTATTAATTATGAATATCAATATGTATTAATATTAATAATTAATATTGATATTTAATATATATATTGATTGTTGTTATTATTGAAGTTTGTTACAATGAGAGCCAAGTATAGATCATAAAAATATACATTTAGGTTAACTTATATATTTTATTATTTAAATATGTAGACAGTAGTTTAGATATTTTCATATTTTGGATTTTTTTTAATGAATCAACAAGACTAATCTTAGTGTAATAAGTGTACATTAGGGATTTATTTCATGTCTTTCTTACCTTGTTATGCTTAAATTCATCTTGATTTAAATAATAAATTTCACTTAAGTAAATATTAATTTTTTTTGTTTATTAAATAATATTTGTTTTATGTTTATATTAATTAGTTTAATGTTTATGTTATGTCATAAATGAATAACTATAGCAATATGGTAATTTAATTTAATTACTCCTTAAGATCTTATCTTAGATTTTGAGCTTCCTTAGAGTTGATAACAAGATTAATTTAAAATGCATCTTGATTAATATTTAAATTTTAAATATGCTTAGGTTGAGCCGTACTTAAACAAAAGAGGTAACAATATTAGTTTTTTTTTATTAAATAGTATTTCTTTTACGTTTATATGAACTAGTTTAAAGTTTAAATTATAGTAGATAACTAAGTAGCTAGCTGCCCATATGTAAGTTCACCCCTACATTACTTGTTCTTGTGCCAGTATAATATGCTATTTAATGATAAGACCATCCCAAATGTTAATGAGATTTAAATCTCTAGATAAATGCAAAAACTCACCTTATTTAAAGTTATAGATTACTAACCAACTAGGGAAACCAATAACTCATCTATAAACAAATGTTGGAATATAGTTCATATATACCTTCATTCCAAACTAAGGTTCATAACTTCAAATAAAGAATAAATTCTCCCAAATATTGGTATAGATACATTTTCAACACTCTTTGGTATATAGTTCACACATATACCTTCTTTAGGAAACTAAGGCTTAGAACTTCAAATAGAGAATAACTTTTTAAAAAGTTTTTACTATTATTGAAAATGAAGTTAAAATAACTATTAGGTTTGATAGATAATTATAAAGTCTACATTAAAATTAATATTATTAAATCTCCTTATAATTTTGTATGAAATATATAAATTTTGCATTACCTATACAATTATTATTACTTCAATTAAACTTATAGAATTAATAAAAATAAATCTAAAATACACACAAAAAAACCTATACTAAACGGTTGAACCTCAAATTGGAGATCCCATAATTTGTAAACCTTTAAAAAAAAAAAAAAAATTGTAAACCTATCGCATTTGACATACCAAAATTCTAACCACACGTTAAATACATCTTTACTTGAAAGTCTTAATTTTCTTTAAAATCTTAATTTAAAGTGTTTATATTGCAATTTTTTTGGTAGTTTTAAAATTCATCATTTAGTTTATAAAAATAATTACAATTATTAAAATTGAAAAATTGAAAAATTAAAATATTACTAAATTACTAAATTAACAACTTTAGTTAACAATTTTGACCCATTTTTGTGACAAATTCACAAGAAAAGGAAAGCAATTTAGTTGTCTTTTATCCACTCTAGGTACTAGAATAAATTTGTTGCAACAATTTTTGTGGTATTCTTTAAATACTATTGAGGGACAAAATTAGGGTTTTTTTCTACTTTTAAATAAAATTTTTTAATTAAGAAATTTACATTAAAAAATTAATTTTAATTTAAATAAATATATTAAAAAAATAATAATTATTTAAAAAAATTTATAATTATTTTTCAATATGATAGCTTTGAAAAATTATTGAAAGTATGTATAGGGTGAGCATATTTAATTTAGTGGACACACTTGTTTCATTTTAAATAAAGCTTAAAAGAATTACATAAAACCAAACACATTTAAAAGTTAAATGCATTTTGTTTTATATTATATAAAGTGCATTTTTTATATAATATATAACATATAATTTTAAATTGAAAGTTAAATGCATTTTGTTTTATTTAATATAATAACTTAAAGTTAAAAGGAATTTTTATATAATATAATTTAATGCATTTTGTTTTATATAATATATAATTTTTAAATGCATTTTGTTTTATATAATATATAACTTTTAAATGCATTTTCTTTTATATAATATAAAACCTTTTTTTAATAATACATAACATATAATTTTGAAGTAACAGTTAATTTAAAAAATTGAGCACTACTTTTTTGAATAAGATAGTAAAGAAATGCCGATTAATATGTAACTAAGATTTACTTTCAACTTTTGTAGTATTATTATTTTTAATGTTTTAATCTACACAAGTTGACGTGACTTGGATAATCTCTAGTTAAGCTTAAAATAATATAATATATTTCTTTTATTAAATTTTTATTGATTTATTATCTTTAATTTCAATGTACGACTTTTTATTTTAAATATATATTTTATTTTAATGTTATTGTAAATAAACTAAGATATATTTATTATTACTTAATAGTTTATTTTTTTGATTTAAAGTAAATTAAATTTCTTGAATTTCTCATCGAGATATTTAATTTGTCATTGAGATAATCAATTTGTCATCTATATATTATATTACAATATAATATTTTTTTATTAAATTTTTATTGATCCATTATCTTTAATCTCAGTGTACCACTTTCTATATTCAATATATGGTAATGTCATTTTTAATAAATTATAATTAATAAGAAGTATTTATTACTTATATTTGTTTTTTTTCTTTAAAGTAAATTGAATTTCTTGAATTTGTCATTTAGATCTTAAATTTGAAACTTCTATATAAGATAAGACTATTAAATAAATTTTCCAAAAAAATTACATATATATAAAAAATGTATATTAATTATGAAGTAAAGATCATTTTATATTATTTTAACAAATACTATTCTATGATGTCAAGAGGTAATTATTAAGAGTAATAAAACTTCAAATAAATTGGTAACATTTTAAGTCCATTTGTAATTGAATCACTTTTCATAATTGTACATTGATAACCCTTCTGCATCTAATCTCAATGTTGACTCTAGTGTTAGTTGTGGACAATGCATTGATGGTATAACTTGATCAAGGGGCTTTACTAGCTAGAAAATACTTACAACATGATAATTTAGTTCTCGAAAATAAAGACTATTTACTTTTTCTTACTTTACTCACTTCATGATCACCGAGTTCACTAAAATAGAGACAATTTATTTTTATTTACTTTACTCACTTCATTAGATATTTATTCATTTTATTGTTTTAATGTAATCATGGAGGATGATAATTGTGGCCTTTGAACTTATCAATCATCATTGGGTATGTAACATCTCTCAAATTTCGTAAATAAAAAAGGTTTTATTTACTACATGTAATAATAGAAATTCCTAGACAATATTTAGAAAGATGTTTTTACTCTTACTTCTTTTTTCATGCATTATTGACGTCATGTACGTAAGTTGGTATTAGCTTGCTTTATTTAGTGATCTGTCGCTATGACATTAGTTTGTGACATTAGAAAATTGTTTCTATTGAACTTGTTGTCATAAGATAGTTTTCTGTTGTCCTTTATTTGATTCTATTCTATGGCTACATAAGGGATAACTCATCATCTTACTTAGTCGTTATGAGTAATGCATGCATTTCCATTTCACTCATGTGCAGGTGGGTTAAGTTACCCAGACATTGCAACTCAAGAACAAATTAACTATAAAGCCATAAAAGACAAGAGGTAAGCTTTTGGTTTAGACAAGGATCTAAAACTTATCTTAGTTTGATAATGGGTGTGTGCAAGAAGTTGAGGGACCTTTTAGATGCAATGTTGGAGTGAAGTCAATCACTCTTAATCCAAAAAAAAAATCATCCCAAGTAATCTTGAACCTGACAATCCTAGTCCCAAGGCTGGAAATAGACATGCCAACTAGGATAGTAAGACAAATCGCGCCTTCGTTTTAGTGAACAAAATCACATGCACGATTTCATTCACTAAAACAGAGGCACGATTTGGAAATCCTGTTTTTAAAAAAAAAATGGTCAAGGCCGTATTTTTCTCCTCACCGTGTGGCTATTGGACAAACGAAGGGAAAATATCGACTTTGCAAACACAATTTTGGGTGTGCCAAAGCCCTCCATCTCCACCATTGGATAAACCTCCTCTTTTGTGAGGTATTTTCCTCTTTTCTTTTTCTTCATCAATTTATTTTCCCTTGATTGAAAAATTAAACCATATTAAATTAAATTATGGCCAATTGAAACAAAAACCCAATGGAATTGTCCAATTGAAACAAAAACCCAATGGAATTGCCCAATGGAAACAAGAACCCTAATGTAATTGGCGAATTGAAACCAATTCCCCAATTTAATGATAAAAATTAAATAATTTTGATTATTTAACAAAATTCATACCCAAAATTCCCATGCCCAATGGAAACCAAAACCCCAATTAACTCAAAAAGCAAATGAATATATTGGCATTTTTTCCTTGTCATGTTTTATTTATTTTTACATTTTGTACACTCTAATGTTGAGTCTTCAAGCTGTGTATTTTATATAGCTGGTTGTGATATGATCCAAACCATCCCATTGTATCTATGATAACAATTATTGATGTAGGAATTGACAAGTGGCCTCATCTAAATGAATTACCCTGCCTTCCTCATAGAAATATAGTCACCCTCATTAACAATAGCTACCATAGCCATTGAATATCACCCTCATCAAAATGATAATAATCTTCATTATTAATAGATGGATTAGAAATTGATTACCAACTTCATTCAACAATAGCCGCTCTCATTAAAAATAATTAGCTTATGAATAGACTAACACTCTAACAATGTGATCCATAACTAGAATAGATACTAACTACTAGTCTCATCCATATTACAATTCCCCACATTAACAATAATTAAAACATGAAATAACTACCAATCTCATTAGTTATCCCTAACTATAGCCCTTTTCATTTAAATATTAGTTTCCCAATTCAATTAACTAAATTTATTATTGAACAATAACCCCTTTAATTAAAGATAGTAAAACTAACATCCTAATCCAAATGATATTCTCTCTAATGGTATCTATATTAAGAATAAGTGTCATTATTTACTGTAAAATTCAAGATCAATTTTTAAATTTACATGATAGATTTAGTTTATATGTCAATAGTTATACAGTTTTCAGTTCTTAGATATGTCATTATATCACGTGTTTATATTTCTAATGATATTTTATTTGTATTTATGATTGCAGTGGGTAATATGGATCATAACAATGCGGAGATACTGAGGTTTATTGGCCATTTGAGAGAGATTGGTTCGGCTCGGAGGGGTGGAGATGAGCTCCGTCGCTCCTTGTAAGATTCATTGTTGTCTATTGTTGATACGATCGCAAGATCGAATGATGCGTTGTATAGCATCGCATCTTACAGGGAGAGGAAAAGGCAACAATATGATGATGGGTTGAGTTACAATGACGTAAAAAACTGAAAATAACAAAACAAGTGTCAAAACCCCAAATTTACCAAAAAATTTAAAATTTTGAAAATACAGATAATATTCAATAATGCAGTCAGCTAATAGCTATGATTAGTTATATGTTATTTGATTTATAGATTGGTAAATTCATAATCTGAATTATCTACTCGATTATGTTTATCTTATAGAATAATTCTTTTTTAGTTTCATGATTTATTTTTTTTTACGACAAAAAGGTGGAACTATATTGGAATTCTGGGGCTTACTTAGCCTTTGAGCTAACGCAGAAAGTTTACCTGATCTCACAGATTTACAGGTAAGAAAGATCCGATGCTGCCTGTCAATATTCATAAAGCATGCAGATATATGTTCAATGCAAAATAATAGCTCAGTAAAAGAATATANCTCTCTCTAGTTTGTAATTTATAATTTTTATTGTGAACTAACTTCTTAGATATTTATCAATGTTTACCAAAGTCATCATGTATAAACGCCTTTAATCTTCCTTACACCCAGGTTAAAGATGGCGGGGTTTTATGTTTAAGGGTCTACCTAAACTGTGTCCATAAACAATTTACGTCACGACAAAATTTTTGTGATGAGAAAAGTAATGCACAATAGTTAATGAGTTTTTATACTATTATTCTAACTTATAAAACTTTGAGGCTTAAAAAGGATTATATCATCATTAACATACTTCCATTGAATGGATTAAGTTAGTATTGATGAACTAAGTTCCTTTACACATAACTTACTTGGAAGATATTGTCTAGTTATTGTTATTAAGATCATCAAAAATCCAATGACAAGCCCAAAAGACACCTAAGGCTTAACACTTTCATTTGTAAACCTAATACTTTATAAAAGATACTCAAAGGCAAAATGAGAAATAAGCTAGCAAGAAGGGTATCTTAACATATATAAGTTTTATGAATTTCTTTTCTAAAATAAATAAGTGGCATAACTCTTGATAGAGTTATAACCGTTTATTGAATGAATACTTTTCTTGAATAAGGTGATATGTCGTAGGATTGTCCAAGCCCTTGATAAGATATATGACCTAACATTGATACTAAAGTTCTCTTTTAACGTTGTAGCGTGCATGCTTGGTTGACTTCGGGAGTATAGAACCTTGTGGAACTTTCGAACCACCATATGATTGAAATAAAAATCATTTCGTTTGATTGCACACCGGAACTATATAGATTACCCAATGCATGGAAAATTATTTGATTGTGTACGTGGAATCATCATGGCCAAGCATTGTGAAGATAAAAGGAGAATGTGAACCCTAGTCTTGTTATTTCCTCTGTTGTTTTCGGGCCTCCAGCTGCTCTGCTATTGGGTTTTGACCTCCATGTAGATTCTATGACTGGTTTGCTGGTATTCTCCCGACTTGCTTCCAGTCTCTTGCACCTCGAAATCCTTCCTTGAAGGTTGATAGAATAGAGCTGTAAATGAGCGTTCACTGCTTGCAACGGGATAGTTTCTTCCATTAGGGTTTTAACCTTCGCGGCTTGCTCAGTTAAGGATTACCAAGCTGTAAAAGTCCCTTTTTCTTGACCTGGTAGTGAGAGCTATGACTCCACATCTCGTGATCTATTTGGTCTTAAGGTTTCTTAGCAGAGTGATGTTCACGGTTGGAAGGTAGTGACGGCTCAAGATTTTTATATCTGCTTGGCTTATCGCTCCAACTCTTCACTGTCACTGGTTATTGTTGCGTTGGTAACCTCCCTCTTTCTTGTAACAGATGAAGGGTTTGTTTGTCTATGTGTTGGTGGCAGCACTTCTATTTGTGGGTGGCTATGTTACTTTGAAGCTTAGGTAAGAACTATTATCTGCATCTCTATTTCTTTACATCTCTGTTAATATAAGTATAAAATCTTAACGATATCGTGGGTTCTTTTTACAGGTGACGGCCTTGTCCTTCTACGCAGTTGGTGCAAAGCTGGGTCAACAACTTGCTCACGGGTAATCCTTGGTTATCCCATGGCAGTTCGTCCTTGTACAGTTCCATATGGAACATTTGTTGGTTGGTCATTGTGGCTTGCAAAGACCCTCATGGTTTTGGTTTATCTAGGTTAACTTGGTTCACTATTTTTGTTGATGACAAACCCTTTCTTTATGCGGGGCTTCTGGCCTAGGTCGTAACTTGTAAATTTTGGTTTTCCTTCTGGTTTTTTGTATAGAATGTATAAAATATGGAAGGCCTATTAAGCCATTCTTTGTTAACCCTTAAAAGAAGAAAGGAATCAATATAGAGCTTAATCTTGCTTGTTTAGATACTTCTGTTGTAAATTTTGATACATTAGGGTTTTACCCTAACTTGGCGATGTGAAAATGTATTTACTGTTTTAAATTATTATTTTTTATTACAATATAATACTATAATTTATTCTGTTATTCCTTATATTGTATAATGGGTTATTAAGCTTGATAAATCGAGCATGTTTATGTTTTGTTAATTTGTTTTCCTGCAAGCTATTGCATTTGAATTTACTCTGTAAATTATTTTAAACATTATCTATCTAAGATGACTGTACGTTATTTTTAGGTTATTTTACCTTATTTTCCTCTGTTCTAATGAGGTTTTTAAATATTATTTTATATTTGTTAACTTTCAGAAAAATAAGTAATTCAATGTTTTAGAATTGTACTTATGTAACTGTATAGTTACATCTTTGAAGTACAAAGTTTATGTTTACTTGATATGTTATTATAATGTTATAAGAATGTTGTTTTACTTACAAGTAAATATTGTTCCTATAATTATATACATTATCTTTATACTTAGTCTATTTATAAAGTGTATAGATGAGAAAATATTTTATTGTTATACTCTTATGTTTTCTATGCTAAATAATTTATAAAAAATTCCTTCTGTATCTATATTACCCTATTTAAATTATAACATTAGAATTTATAAAATAGGGGTAATAACAAATTAACTGTGTTCCTTCCTCTAAATAAATAGTAGTATTTGTTTAAATTCCTTAAGAGACAGGTTAGTAACTGTAGAACTTGCGTAAGTTTAGCTAGATAGGATGAATGAAGTATTTACATTATCAGTCATAAATGAAATCACCCAGCTAACAATCTTAAACCAACTAGTTTTATCTTTGGAATTAAATCAAGGTTTTCCATCGTTACTCACAGTTTGGTTGCTACCATTACAGTAGTTTTTTATCCTAAATAGGAAAAGAAATGAACTACAGAGCTAAAAAAGCATTTTTATTTAACCTAATACTACACATTTTAACTATTATCTTCTTCTCCTTTTGTTTCAAAATAAATATAAGGATTACGGAAGTGAATACTTTATAGAAGTTTGTTTCGTCTATCAAAATGTACTACTGTTAGTATAATGATATAAATTTCTTTCCTTTTCTAATATTCTGACTTACACAGTCTAGGTCTAACACTACTCTATGTACAGAATAATAGTTCTTCTCATAACGAATATCTAATAAAAGAAAACATTCTAATATTCAAGCTAACATCTTGTTTTAAATTTACATCATACTTCATTCATTTAGATACACCACTTGTGCTAGAGTACGATCTGGATTACTCCAAATTGGGAAAAACACAGGTAGGATTTATTTTTCATCAAGAATAGATTCATTAATAAACAAACTAAGATATTCTACCCTCTAAGTTTACATGATAACTTGAACATGCATCATTTACTCACACATAGATATAAATTTAACACATAAATTAGAAGATAGCAGAACCTGTTCATAAAGATGGTCGAAAACAGTAATGGGAGGCCGTTCCTATCTACAAACTCCTGGAGAGCGCTCAAACAGTGACTCCTCAGGACCCCCGAGCCTGCTTTGGTCTCCTTGGATGGAACTAGGTGGAGCAATAACCAAATTACTAGTCCTTAGACTCAATACCAATACCGAACCCGTCAGTCAGATCTCTCATCTAAAAAGCTATACTAGATCAAGTTCCTGCAATTTATCCCTCAAAACACCTTCCTTAAAGTTTCCCTTTTTCCCAATGAATTCCTTGAAGTGCATTCCCCCTGAATGATTCTTCTCCTGGAAAATATATGAGCAGCCTCAGCTCTCTATGTTGGGCATTTTTATAAGATTGCCTAGGTCTTTTTGGGTTAGTTGTCATTAATTGAGCCACCTGCTCTGATCCCACTTTCTTGGGGAATCATGACCCCAAATGTAGGGAAGTTGCCACCTACAACATAGGAAGTGTTTGAGGATGCTTCCACTTGTCTCTTTGCTCTCCACCTAGTTCCTTCCACTAGCTTGACCAATAACACTCTTTTTAACAGCTCTCCCAAGCTGTTGTCTCCATTTTTATTTATTTAAAAATAAAATATTCAGAATTACATTCCACATCTTTTGACTCTGCTGAGTCATTAGTTCCAACATAGCATTAAATTTAACATAATGTCTTGGGAATCAATTCAAAACAAATAACATTATTTACAAAATTGGGGCATGTGACAACAAGCCATCTATTCATTCTTTAGACTGTCTGGGACGGATGAAATTCTGGAGATTAGTAGGCCACACATTTCAATTGAGTGGTGCACTTTTCCACCCATCAGAGACAATTGGATGGATAGGTGGTACATGGTTTTTTACATTCCCCCTCACAACAATAGGGAAGTACTGATGTACTTCCTTCGAAAATTGTATGCAGAGTTTGTGATGGGGAAACATGTCAACTATTTTTACATGTTGGGCTTCCAGGGAGTTGGTAGGGGAATTCCCCAACACCGACCCCATGTTAGGCATAGAGATGCCAATCCATAGATACCTACACCCTGTGCCCAACTACCAAGGGAAAATATCCCTTCTTCACATGACATGGTTTCCCAGACACAAGATGCATTTTTTACTCTACCTGAGATGGTCTCTCGACACATGACCACTATTGACCAGAGAGCACCCTCCTTTTCTACTGGTATACAACCACTAGCTTCTAGTGGTGGAGGGACATTTATTAGTGGGGATAGACCGACATCCCATGTGCCTCAGAGCGAGCCACACGTGTGCACATCATGTGGGGGACCCTGTTATGGTCCTGGACCAAGACATGGTACCACTACAATGACTGGTGGTCAGGTAAGGACATTGTTTTAAAACTCTGTTATTGTTCAATTTTTTATTGTTCCATACTATATCTAACATATTAAAAGATTCATAATATATATGCAATATTTACTCTTGCAAGAGATTGATGCCTATGACAGGGGTGGTACTGCACCTGGTGTGGTTGTACCTGAGGCCCAAAGAACCACAATTGAGGTAATATTTAAACACTTGTCATTTTTTTATTACATATAATTTTGTTAATGCATGTGTTAATCTTGATTAATTTATTAAAATGTCTAATATTTACAATTTTTGAAGTTGTAGGAACCCCACTTAGAACGTGATGCTGGAGACATTGATATCAATGACATAGTCCAAGGTGGAATTTACAACTACTTGAAGAATGTAAGTACATGGGTTATGATTGAATCTTGTTCGAATTGTTTAAATTTCTTACTACACACTCCTTTATAGATCTCTAATGTAAATATAATTTTTAAACTTCCAGATGCTAGAGGCATCTGAAGAGGGGCAAGAATTTGATGGAAGCGATCACTCCCATGGTGGAGATATGTCCCAAGAAGGGGTAAGTATATTACAACATGTTTTTTTTCAATACATATTATTCCATCCATTCAAATCCATGTCTAACTAAGGTAACACTTTATGAATGCAGACGTCATCGTAGATCCCTACACCGCCTCTTTGGTTTGGATCTCCCCGTAGTCCAAGCATAGATAAGGGGGTTGTTTACACCAGATGAGGTCCCTCTTCCTTGAACAGAGTAGGTGTGCATGAGTATCAACCTACTCATCCCACAGTAATGTACACACTTCCAATGGCAGTTGTTGGTTAGCTATGTATTCACTTCACAAGTGGTTTTTCTTAATGTTATTTTCGCATGTTTAGAGCATCAGGATGTAGAGTCATCCATGCCAGACCTTAATGGGATTGTTGATGCCATTGTCAATTCCACATCTATAATAGGGATAAGTCACAGTGAGGTACATATACTTGAATATTTGTAATTGTACATTTCATTTGTATTGTTTCTGAACATGTATGATGTCTAACTATTTAATCATTTGGTGAATGTAGCCATGCCCTGGTCCATTAGTGCATGCAACCAAGGCTGATGTTCAACCTACAACTCCTCTTACTACTGAAGAGCACCAGCGCCATCTCCTAGAAATGGTTTTTTCGGTGAGATGTTCATTTTTTACATAATTGATTAGTACATTCTCATTCATGTACATGTTGATAATTCTTGAGATAATTGACATATTTTTTTTTATTCGTAGAGAAGCATGGCAATGAGGCTTGCTGCAAGGATGAGCACAACAGAGGCACCTACACCCTAGACACCACAGGAACCTATACCCCCGACGGATGCAGTGAGTCTTTATTTTATTTACAATTGAGTCATATTTTAAATTTTCAAACTTTGTTATTGATGGACAATACTAGTTCAGTTACCTGATCAAGAAATATTGTCATTGATTTGCAGTCCCTAGAGATGCACAGTGTTTGTAGACAGAGCCGAAGAGCATCAGGGTCCAGGAAAAACAAGAGAAAGTTAGAATTTTGATGTGTTAGTCCAGGACAAATATGTATTTTTATGTACAATCCGGAGTTAGAGTATAGGGGCGCGGTCTAGGATAGATGTACTTTTGTTTGCACATGTACATAAAATATGTTTTTGATACATGTACATTGACAGGCCATAGATCTAGGCCTTATATTTTTGTATTATAACTTTCATGGTATAAAAAATATTTCATATCAAGGCTCTTGAGATATTCATGGTTCAGTCTTTTAAGTGTGATTATACATGTGTGGCAAAGAATGTTTCTATGTGTAATGCTCCCATTTTTTTTATAGATTTTATGATTGTATGGAGATATGAGTTATAAATTTGAGAACAATGCACAATTACAATAAATTACGTAATGAAAAAAATGTACATTTTAATTGTTTTTTACCATGATCCAATTGCATATACAATGTTATATTAACAATGTCAAATTGTATTAAAAAATATGGAACATAGGTCTAATACACATTTAAACAACCAACAAAGCTAAGCAACTGATCCAACTTGGTGGAATACAAAAGGACCTTACCCACATAACAACCTAACAAACATTTAAAGGATGCATGAAGTTGACACACTTAAATGATGCACCACTGTGGTCTACATAAATAAAATTATTTTTTGGCACGATGTCTTCCATCTAACAAATACATGGGATACACATCAAACCTAAAAGTATATGAGTATTATAAGGTTGAATCAAAATAATGGTTATGACTATATCCTGCACATTATGTATTTCATGCACATTATTTTTACATTTTGTTAATGTACATGGCATTTGATGAATGGCCTCATGTAACAACTTTGAAAGAGATGAAAGTTATGTGTGATTAATATACATGGCATTTTCAAAGCATTCGTAGCGTGAAGATATATATATGTTGTAATAATGGTGTAATAGAATGGCCACTTGTTTCTAAACATAAACATGTTCCATTACATGGTTACTGACGTAATGGCATTGTATCCTCCTGCATTTTCTCGTACAAATTCTCACATCTCTTATATGAGGGGAAGATCTACAATTGCCTTCAAGCTGACCTTTATGTACAAAAATTTCACATTCACTTACTGAGCAAAACCCTAGTTTCCAAAATTGACAAAAAAAAATGATCCCTTGTCCATGGACCCAGAGTAGAGGGAAACTCTAGCACTATCATGATGTACTAAATCCAACGGAGCTGACGGTTCATCGATCCGAGCAACGGTCATCAATCTATGGAATGTTGAATCCCACCTCCCACAGGCTTTTAAAGACACCCGTTGAATCCCTAACCGAGGCATAGAGTCAAAACCGTGCATCAAAAAATGGCTTTCAGTGGGTTGTGAAAGCATGTTTAGGTAGGTTCCATGTGGGAATGCTAGCCAAATGTTCATGGTCAAGGAATTTGCAAAGCTGACCCATATGTGCAGAAATTGGACATTCACTTACTGAGCAAAACCCTAGTTTTCAAAATTGACCAAAATAATGGTTTGTTCTCCATGGAAACAGATTAGAGGGCCACCCCAACACTATCTCGATGTCTAAAATATAACGGATCTAACGGTTTGTCGATCCGAACAACGGTCATGATTCTATGGCACGTTGAATCCCACCTGCTCCAGACTTTCAGGGACACCTGTTGAATCCCTACTCGGGGCATTGAATGGAAATCATGCATCAAAAAGGGCTTTCGGTGGGTTGTGCAAGCGTGTTTAGGCATGTGTTATGTGGGAACACTAACCACACCTTCATGATCAAGCAATATGTGAATTTGACCTCCATGTGCAAAAATTTCACATTCACTTACTGAGCAAAACCCTAGTTTCCAAAATTGACCAAAATAATGGTCTCTTCTCCATGGAACCAGATTAGAGGGCCACCCTAGCACTATCTTGATGTCTTGAATCCAACAGAGCTGATAGTTCATTGATATTAGCAACAGTCATGATTCTGTGGCATGTTGAATCCCACCTCCTACAGGCTTTCAGGGACACCTGTTGAATCCCTACCCGGTGCATAGAATGGAAACCATTCATAAAAAAGGGCTTCTAGTGGGTCTTGCAAGCTTTTTTAGGCATGTGTTATGTGGGAATGGTAGCCACACCTTCATAGTCGAGAAATATGCGAATTTGACCCCCATGTGCAAAAATTTCACATTCACTTACTGAGCAAAACCCTAGTTTCGAAAATTGTACAAAATAATGGTCTCTTCTCCATGGAACTAGATTAGAGGGACACCCTAGCACTATCTTGATGTCCTGAATCCAATGGAGCTGATGGTTCATCTCTCTGAGCAACAGTCATGATTCTATGGCATGTTGAATCCCACCTCCTACAGGATTTCAGGGACACCTGTTGAATCCCTACCCGGGGCATAGAATGGAAATCGTGCATAAAAAAAGGCTTCCACTAGGTCGTGCAAGTGTGTTTAGCCATGTGTTATGTGGGAATTCTAACCACACCTTCACGGTCGAGCAATATGTGAATTTGACCCCCATGTGCAAAAATTTCACATTCACTTACTGAGCAAAACCCTAGTTTCCAAAATTAACCAAAATAATGGTCTCTTCTCCATGGAACTAGATTAGAGGGCCACCCTAGCACTATCCTGATGTCTTGAATCGAACGGAGCCAATGGTTCGTTGATTTGAGTAACGGTCATGATTCTGTGGCACGTTGAATCCCACCTCCTACAGGCTTTCAAGGACACCTATTGAATCCCTACCCAGGGCATAGAATGGAAACCGTGCATGAAAAACTATTATATTTAAAGGTTTCAATGATCTTAGTACATGCACACTAAAGTCAAATTTGTGAATCAACATGATTTGAAGCATAAGTCCACCGGATTTGAAAACGTTGAGTTGGACATTAGATTGATTTTGAATTGAGTTGTGACAGTAAGATAAGATTAGGGTTAGGATTAGGGTTTCTTAGGTAGGGTTATGGTTATGGTCCATGGATGTTAAACAATAAACCCTAGTTAGGGATAGGGTTTTCCAATTTTGGCCTTCATTGGCATGAAATGCATTGTCCAACTTTGGCCCAAATCTCTTATTATCTGTTATTATCTTTTAAGTAGAAATTATACTTTTAAATAAAAAAAATGAGATGAAATTCCAACACTACTATGCACTACCCCTTTGGCAATGGACATGCGGGTATACGAGGTGAGCTGTCAAGAAGGAAATTATACAATCCATAAAACATAAGTTTATCATTTTGAAGCATCTTGTGTCCATCATCCTAGTTGTATATATCGGCTGAAAACATTGGCAATATTACCTACTTGAAAAATTAGGGTTTTAGTCCTGTAAGAGAGCCTACAAAGAACTTTGATAGGTATGACCTACATAGGTACATGTATGTATTCTAATGTTATGTATATCATGTGAATGAGATATTGAAATGTTCATATGATTGATATATATGGTTTATTGATCATACGTAAAATTTGGCATGTTCATTAACTTGACATACAAGAGAATTTTTGGCATATTTATAAACAACATTATGGAAAATTTCGCATATCAAGAACAAAAAATTGACATATTCATAAGAAACATACATGGGAAAATTAAAATTATGATACATACCTCATCATGCTAGATCCCACCTAATATCATACAACCAAGGCCTATGGATCATCTCTTATAATGATGGTCTCCATTAGTCTCTCGTGCTATGTATATGGTAAGAAGTAGCGTACAAGAACACAAAATTGACATATTCATAAGAAATATACATGGGAAAATTAAAATTATGATACATACCTCATCATGCTCGATCCCACCTAATATCATACAACCAAGGCCTTCGGATCATATCTTATAATGATGGTCTCCATTAGTCTCTTGTGCTATGTATCTGGCAAGAAGTAGCGTACAAGAACACAAAATTGACATATTCATAAGAAACATAAATGGGAAAATTACAATTATGATACATACCTCATAATTCTAGATCCCACCTATTATCATACAACCAAGCCCTCTAGATAATCTCTTATAATGATGGTCTCCATTAGTCTCTTGTGCTCTGTATTTAGTAAGAAGTAGCATACCTTCGATGAATTCTGACTAGGCATTGTTCATACCTGGAGATTTGTACCAATGATTAAGTTGGTAAAGTGATACACACTTGCACCTGGTTTGTAATCCTTGTAAACATATCCACCCTTCTTTCTTGCATTGTTGTCATGTGTAATATATTCACCTTTAACAACCATAGACACGATGGGGAAGTGGTTCTTTTCATCATCAGTCATGGACATAATGAGGGTTTGCTTTCCCTCTATACAACGTGCCAACTAGTAATCACCACCCCATTCACTATCTTTTGAGGAAACCACTGCGTATATGTGTCCTGCATAGTATGATTGTAGGTATATGATAAAATATTTTTCATGTGACACAAGGCCATTAATGTGAGTTTCAATACTATGTAAATTTTACAAAAAAATGTTAAGGAAATGCATCATACCAGGTTGTACAAGGTCTGATACATGATCAAAATCTATAGAAATAGAAGATTGGTCTTCTTCCAATGGATTTAACGCAACAATTGCATGCTGATAAAGTGGAAGTGATATGCGATCCCATCCATCGACCCAATCCAATGACTCACACACATGCCAGTCACCATCACAACAAGGTGGGAAAAAACAAGCAAGTTTTCTGGACCAAATTTCAAATACTGGGTTATCAAAGCTTCGAACTGAATGAAATCCACGAGTCCCTGGAACAATATTGCATTCCCATGCATGTGAACGATCTATGTCTACCACCTCCAAAAAGAATATCTCCACATGTCTCTTTCTTGTGGATTCTACTTGCATAGTTGATTCCTCTCCCATTATTGACATGCACCACTTGACTATAGATTGAGCATTTCAAATAGTAGATATTGTAGATAATTTCAATTCCTCTCTTCATAGGGATTTTTTGACACATGCTCTGGCTCCATCATGCTCTCCTTTACCATGTTTATTCTCAAAATAGTTCCACATATGTGGAAATTTGTAGTTTTTATGCAATGAACACAACCATTGAAATATGCGTGCATTTTTGAACTAAAGAGCACATCCATCAGACCAAATCTAGTGTCGATCCATCTGTATGTTCCTGCCTTTCAAATGATCATAGAACATGATGAAGCAATGCCATACATAGTGGAAGGCATGGCACCTATCATCACTTATGTAGAAGTGATATTCCTTTAGAATTTCTGTTTTTTCTTCACTGCTATTTGGGCCATGCCTATAATTGATATGCACTATCAAGGAAACTTGCTCAGAGTGATAATACTGACTTTGGATCTCATTTTTAGGTTGCAGAGTGTAGTTCTCGACAAAATCAACAACTAAAAGTATAGTACGACAAGGAAATGTATCTCTACATATTCTAAACTTCTCATCCTGCCATCATGCCAAGTGGACATACTGAACATATTGACGTGTTTTTTCAATAAATTCCTTGATGAAGACACTAACTTGTACCTATTGACACAAAATGATCTCAATATCAGGTTTTTTTCTAAGTAAGGAATGAAATGCAATTGGTCAAACATAAATTTATAGATAAATGCATGTACCTGAGATGTCACCAATTGTATTTTTTTTCTTTCTTTCCCTGGGACTATTCCATAGCTGATATATTTAAAACTTTTCATGTCTATAACCATATTCCCAAATTCACTGTCTCCAGTATCATGCATACATTGGCTCAATAATGCCATTCTAGCATAGTTGGAGCAAGTTCCATCCAAACAACATTTTGCATAGTAAGTTTTCCCCTCAGGCCTATTGGACATGATACTATGAATGAATTTTCTTGATGAGGTTGGTGGTATTGTCAAGGAGCAATCCTGCACATGGTTAGTATGCAACACACAACGAATGTACAAAAATGTTTCATAGTAATATTCATATTCTACATGGTATCTACAACAACAAGTGTTACAAAGAGTATTTATTCTAACATACCACGACTTACATTTCTCAAAAGATCTTTGCCCCAAATTCAATTGTCTATGTTCATTCCTAAATTTCTCATATATTTCTGTCTGTGTTATATCAAGAAGATGCTTAATATGTGGTTCACGATCCTTTGAACACCTTCTCAGTTTTAGTACATCCTTCTGGTTTGAAGAAGGCCTTGTGTGATCATGCCAACAACTCTGCACTAGTCCCTTTACTGCATCAACTAGCTTCATGTCACAACGTGGCAACCGACCAATAAAGGCCCAAAAATCTGTCTGGGCGGTTGTGTCAAGATGTTCTCTTCTAATAGAATACCTACTGAGGTTTTTACATTCAAATTAACTAGTTTAGATGTAGGCTTGAGAAAACAAAGGACCCTGGTGTTCTTATTTACAATTGCTTGTGACAACACATGATGAGCCGCATTGTGGTCCTTTGACCATGTGTTCTTACCAATTTTACCAAATGCATCTACTAAGCTTTTAACTATATGATAACTTGGTCCAGAAGGCTTTATCATCTTTATCCCTAACGATTTCCTAACAATATTCACGCCCCTAGATTTTAACAATGATAAAAATAATCTACATTTATCTCCATCACATTTAGAAACAAAATATTTATTTAGTATTTGTTGAGTTTGATAAGCAATACTACGTTTAGATAGCGTACCTTCAATGGAATTGAGGAGTCCTTCATCAACTTGTATACGCTTCATAGTTCTTCGACGTGTGCTTTCTAATGGAGGTAAGGGGGTTGGATTTCTATCATCTAGTGCATCAGCAATACACTCCGGCATTTCAGTAGCAACTTGTTGTCCTTCATTCTCTTCTTGGTAGTTGGATGGTGGAAGTCCAACATCCTCATCGATGGTCTGGATAATATTTTCTTCTTCAACAGTAGGCCCCATGTCCAACGCGTAGGCTCCATGTACAACGCCTCATCATGAGCTTCGTCTTGAGATGCTAACTTATCACTTTGACTTGATGTGGGATTTGAAACATCCCCTAATGAGCACCTATGTTTTGCTTCTTGAATACTTCCATGGGGTGCTTGTTCAACAACTATTGTGGAAATTGAAGGTCCCTCTAGTGAATGCTTCTTTCTTTCTTGTGCTGGATTAATAGGATGAGCTTTCATATCCTCTATAATTGGATTTGGATTAGTTTCCAAAGAAAGTCTCTGATTCATCATGTCTATTCTTTTCTTTTCTTTCTCTTCTTCGATGAGTTCTTGAGGTCTCTTCTGCCTTGCTAATTTTCTTCCTCGGTTACATACATTCCCCATCACCACAATGATCAATGTCAATATAGTTTGTTTTTGTTGCTCCTCAATTACAAGCTTTGAAACCTTTAACTTGCTTTATAACTATTGATCCTTCAAGGTGCTTCAATCTTCCTTATCAATTGTTCATATTTCCCATCAAAACAATAATGAATGGGAAAATTTACCTTTGGTTCTCTTGAATAA